>JAQFXM010000742.1:0-42251 GCA_034693345.1 Entomobrya multifasciata | reverse complement strand
GTCTAGGCTTGCCACTTCTCGGGCTTGGGATTTCCCACCCTGGCGTGGGTTGTTCAGGCGCGGGATTACCTGCAATCGTAATTGTAACCTAGTACAACATGCAGTGCTACTTGTGCAACCACACAAAATAGAACTTTTAAATTGGTGTTGCCTCGTAATAAATATCGACATGACTTGCATACTATAATAGTTCTATCAACAGCACAGCACCATATCAATCCCCACAAAGATATTTTATACCTATACTTATGTTACAACTAAGATATTGCTCTGTTCTATACCAACTTTAGTTTAAAAACGAAAACTCTTTTTGATACACTTTCACACACACGCATGATACATACATACATTATATGCATACATAAATAAATGTATTTACAAGTAAACCATTTTATTTTACTTTTCCACATTTTCAGCCAAGTCCACGGTCGACGTTTCTCTTTTGTTCTCTCGATCCCTCTTCCACTCAAACCTTCCTAAAAACTTGTTTCTTTTTCCTTATTCCCTTTTCTTCTGTATTTTCACTTGTGCTGCTGCTACAACAGCTGCTGATGGAAGTGGCAAAATAATTTATGGCACTGAGAGCCTACCACCACTACCGACCATATACATTTCTCCTTTTGACTATGTGCAAGTTGTTGTACATTTACAACCATGTATGCGTGTTTGCCATGTTCCTTCGAATTCCACCGTTATTTCGTTTTTTGGTGAACAGAACAACAAGCAGAGAGAAAGAAGAAGAGAAAATATTGTGCAAGTAAAAGTGAGGAGGACAAGAAGAAAATGTTGTGGATTGGACTTTATAATAATATATAAGTTTGTTGTGTTCATAAAATAGCAACATTCACCATCATCACAACAATTCTCTAATATTTTTACAGGCAGACAGAGAGAAAGATTTTGACTCTGGAATAACATAAAAACGCTCTTGTGCTTTTTGCTGTTGTTAGTCTTCTGCTGGTCTGGTCTCTGGTGTTGTTTTGTGTTCAAGCTCATGCAGCTCTCATACATTAAGCTATTACATGGCATGTCAAGTAAAAAAGGAACGACAGTGGCTCTCTGATTTTTTTCATTCTTTTCAATATCCTTCTTACCACACACACACTCGCACTCGTCTTTCATTTCTCATGAGAAGGAAAAAAGTGGAATGGAGAAAATGTACACACATAAATACTTACATTCATATATACTTGCGTACCAAAAACTACATTCACTCATCATCTTTTTCTTTCATTTTTTACGCGAGAACAGGAAAAAAATGTGGAATACAATTTTTTCTTCTTGATTGTTACAAGCGTATAGCATGTCTCTCTCTGGCTGAATTGTCTTGGCTGACTGCCGTCGGTATGAGAACAAAACAATGTAAGAGGTCGTCTTTCAATTTTTTTGGAGTGAAAGGGGCAAAACAACATGACATGTGTTGTTGTTGTTTGGTGAATGCGTGGGAGGACTGGAGGGTGCGTATTGTTGTGTACCTATTGGGTACTTGATGTGTTTGCAAGTATGTAAGTAGTTACAATGTTTGTGTGGAACTGTTTTATTTCGGTGAAATCTGATGATAGATTAATGCGATTCTCATAATATTCTATATATATTTTTTGTATACTTTTAATCATAGTTTTTAAGTAAAAAGGAATCTATAGGTTTTATATTGAGTTCCAGTTTGATACATACGTGACAAAATAGAAATTCGACATGAGAGAAAGAGACATTATGAATCCCCTTCACCTGTCCTACCACCACCCAACCTTTTCACTTTGTAAAAAAAACCTGGGATAAAAAATGCCTTCCTGATAATCAAACGGGAACAAAGTGAAATTAATAAGGTTATGGTTTATTGATGGGAAGCATGAAATAATGAAAACTACTTATGGTAGATCAAACAAAAAATTAAGTGAGATAGTAAAGATAATTGAAAATATTGCTTGGAATTTTTTACTTACTCTATCGTGCACGCTATAGTACGGATATTTCAAAGAGATTTTTTTTGGCATGTCATATCATTCAATTCACTGATTTTGCTTAAATTTGCCAAATGTGTTGTTATACTTTGGCATTCTGCAAAAAAATGAAGGTTACTTGCACAAGTTCAACTTTGTTTTAGTTTTAACTCTAGCTCTAACAATCACAGCGAAAGTATACATTTTTTATTTTATGCTTGGGTAATTTGTTAATATGGATGTTTGATTCGTCGGAATGAGATATTTTTTTAACCCAATATTTACCTTTTTTGGCAATAGTTAACAAATAAAAGAAAGTAGAATTCTAACTTTGAGAAACCTTGTATTGAAAAAGCGCCTTTCCAAAAAAATACAAATCAATCGAAACCCCTTCTCTTTAGCTTTTGGAATACATTTAATGAAACATCCTTCATTACATTTAAATAAATGAAAATAAGAAAAGTGAAGGGAATAAAAAAAGAAAATCAGATGAAGGTGCTACATCTCTCTTCACAGTGTATATTTCTTTTCTTCAAACAATTTCCAAATAGTTAACCTACACAAAAAGAATTCAAGTTTGCTGAAGGAAACGTGAAGGAGAAAGTGAGTAAAATGAAATGGAAAAAAAGAAGGTTAAGTGGGAAGTACGTATCATTTCACATACTGAATTGTATCACAAGAGAAGTATCTTATTCAACTTTTTTCCACGTGGAAACAGGAAATCTTATTAGGAAGTCAAGTTTATTATTTTCCTCTTCGTGGAAGTTGTTGAGTATAATAGCTCATATGAAAAGAAAGAAAAAAGGAAATTTTTATATTTTTATACCAAAAACTAAACTAGTCTCTATCCTCAGACAAAAATAGTGTCTATATCCAGAGAAAAAATTCCCTAATCATACGCACAACTTTAAAAAGTCTATAGCTCACGCGAAAACAAAAAAATCTAGAATGCTGTTCTGAACGACTTGAAAAACGTTCCACTTGTTTTATTCCGATTGTTTTTCAAAAAGTACAGTAATAGCACACTACACTCATATGATACATAGGTTAGATCAGATCAGGAATGGTATATGTAAGCGATATCAGCATTCAAAATGAGTTTTAAGTAAAAAAAAGGGAGAAGCAATGTAGTAAATACCATGCTTAGATACCAGCTATTGTAATAAAAGAAAACGATTTTTGTTGAGAAACTGACATTCAAAAAAAGACAGAGGAAAAAGTAGAAGAGAGAAAAATAGTCATTGTTTCTTCAAATCTTCACAAGGAATGAATAAGGGAAGTTCATAACACCAAAAAACGGATTGCGCTGATAGGATTCAATGAAAGAATACGAGCAACAATTTTTGACAAAGTGGAGGAAGAAATGTATGCATTTTTTTGTTGGAAAAAAAGAATGGAAACTTTTCCATTGGATGTATTTATTTAACATTGACTGCAAATTTTCACTTTACTTGTATGAGTAGTTTTTTGGGTTTTGTGCGTAGAGACTATGAAGTACTATAAATTGGAAGGAAAAGTGTATAGCTTTAGTTTATCTAGTGAAAGGCGTGCATTTGAATGAAAGTAGAATTTATTTGCTGATGATTTTAGGAAAACTGATGCAAGTGTTCATATACCATATACTACTAGTATACTATTTCGTAGAAGCGAAAAAACTAGATGTGTAGGTACTAAATGCTTCATAAAATCTGTCTTCTACAAACGTTTTGCAAAGAAAGAAATATATTGTCACTAAGTTCGTGTATATCATTGTTACGTTAAATCAAAAAGCAGTGTGTAAAGAGGAAACACTTGAAATGCTTTAAAAGCGAACAAAGAGCTTTTATGCAGTTCTGTTTCCTTTCTCGGAATGCATTTCGTACAAATGCCAGTTGAACGATTGTCTGGTTTGTTTCAACTCAAGTTATTCGCAAAAGGGAACGTGTGCATACAATTGGAACAAAAGCATTTTGATAAACTTATGAGTCATCTTTCCAAGTGTCATCACCATCACCTTAATTCTAAAATTAAGTGTATTTAGAAGTGTATAGCTTTAACATAAGTCTAAAATATCTTTATCTCAAAATATTAACTATTTTCTAACGGGCTGTCTTTACACAAATTGTATGGAAATATTGTCGTTATTCTAATATTACCGTTATAAGCATTACAACTGCAATAAAAAATAGTGTAAATTTTTATTTTGGTGTTTTTGTCGCTTTTTAGCTAGGTATCGGCTTGCTTACTGAACTGCTTTAAATTGTATCCATTCAAGAAAGAGCATTTCCTTTCAGGATGATTTTGCTTTTAGTTTTGTTCACGTGCGCGTGTTAAAGCTGTTGTGTTTGTTGTTGGTGGTGGTATGGTGTTGCTGATGTTTAGTTGAAAGCTATCATCTTGTTGTAAGTTTGTGTGTCCCAACCCAACAACTTTTACGTAAATTACGTGACTTGACTGTGTACATAATAGTAAACCAAGTGATGCGGTGTTGTGTGGTGGTGGTGGAAGTAAGGAAGAAAGATGGTAGCGGTGGTGGAAGATGTGTTGTAGACAGATTGTATGGTATCATCTCGTCACTATCATTGACGATCGCGTACATACAACAAACAGGCTGCAGAGTAGATAGCAGATATCGTGTAATCATCACCACAAAATGTGTCTATATCCTTTATAATGCAGAATGCTGTGAACAACACGGCACACAAGTGCCAATGTAATTGTGGCCTTTTTTTCTTTTTTGGTCGATAATGCAGCCAAACCACCAAAATAACAATAAATTGAATACGTATGTACTTCTTTCTGCGGTTCGCTTGAAACAACACACGTTTAGGAGTAACTTTAACGAAAATTTTATTACTATATTTAATGGGATGGGAATACTATAATTTAATGGGATTGGTTTTTGTTCAATTGATTCATTTTCAGGTGATTATTTTCGAAATATCACATATATTACAGTTTCATATTTTGCATAACTTTTGATTTCATCGAACATGTTCACTAACATGTATTTGGTCTATACGAGCGGAGTTTACTGTAAAATTGGGGAAAAGCTTTGGTTAATTTTGCGAAGCGATAAAGAATGAATTATAAAAATGCTATAAACGATATCCACATCTAAAACTTTTAAATAGTATATGTTTGCCGTCTACATCTGTCTTAATAGATTTCCTCAAGGCACGAACAAACTAATATTTAGGAACTCAGCTTGAATTTTAAAAATAGTGAGGAAAGCATTTCTCGCTTGTACACAGTAAACTCCCTACCGTCTAGCCTAAAATGTGGATAGAAGTAGAAACATTCAAAAAGAAAGTAGTTTTTATCTATTTTCTTATGTAAGCTCAGTGGCATGAAACATTGGCGTATCAAAGTTGTATTTACACAAGTGTGTAAAGATTTTCAACATGATAACATTTCATATTTTTTAGATTCATTCGTCAAGTTTGTTTGCATTTGAGTTCAAAAAAACTGCTGCTATTGCTGCTACTCATTCTACAACGTAGTTATTTTTCCCAGGTTTCTTTTTTGCCTCTGGAGTACATTGATTTTTAAACACGGCAACATTCACGTTCTGTTACTATGATAACATATCTGTGTGTTCACAGGAAAATTTCGAAATGTTTGCAACTCGAAGCTGTTGTTTGAACAAACAGAATTGATGATGAAGATGATATATATTTTTGAATTTCGATTTTCCTTCGTTTATTGCCTACGGTTTACCGATAATTGTTAACATACAGGTTATCCGGGTCGACTTTAATCGATTTTTGGGTAAAAACAATCCAGTGCAGCAGAAATTACTGATATATACGATACGTATATCAGTTAAAAGCGAGTGAAGCACAACCAATTTAAAATCAAGTTGTGTGAAAATTGAAATCAAAATGAATGTTAATTGTCACATGACAGATTTATGAACTTAAAGGGTAGACAGAGAAACGTCTGGATAAAGCAAATGTCAGGGATATCAATGAAGACATAAATGATGAACGACATTTCGTTTTAATTTGCATGACGAATACCATAATATTAAGTTTGCAACATTGGCTACACTTTTTAGTTTTAAAAAGTGTAAAAAAATACTTCGACGAAATATACCATACTATAGTTTTGTGTGATAGCTCATAATAGAAAACTGCATTCTGTGTCCCCAAGTCGGCGACTCCGTACAAAATTTTAGTTTCTGATTTTTCTTCAGGTATGGCCAACATCGCGGCGGTATCAAAACGATTATATATGAATTCTTTATAAAATATACATAATATGGAAATGATTCCGGCTTCCCATTTTCCAACACAACTTGTTTTTATTTCATAACAAGAATTGTCAAAAAGCGTGATGCACAAGTTTGACGTGTGGTGTTGGTGGTGGTATGGTATCGTACCACAACTGGAAGAAACTTTTTTCCCTCTATTTTTTACGGAAAGCCTTCTTAAATATTTTCGAGAAGCTTGTGGTTCAAAGTGAAAGTTGCACTCGAAAAAAAGTTAGCTTTCTTGTTTACCAAAGAAGAAAAATCGTAATATTGAATAAAAAAAAGGAAAAGAAGAATGGAGCATCTGCGTATATTTGAGTACTCGCAAGCAAAGTGTGTGCTGGTTTTTGGTTGAAGAGTTAAACTAGAAGACTGACGTAAAGACTGACAAAGCGATGATGATAATGATGATGATGAGTGGGATATATTTATAAGGAATTTGTTTGGTTTAGAATTTTTGAAGGTAGCACCATCAGACCATCGCCAACCGGAACTCGTCTAAAAACTTTGAAACATAAAAAAAATTGTTTGCTTACAGATGTAACATACAATGTATTTCATATCTGTATACTATTACTTATGTATTCCACCACGACGGTGTGTGTGTTGTTTGTTACATGGAAATGATAAGAAAGAAAAAAAACACATGAAGAATTTTTTTGTATGTAATATTTTTAGTTATTCCAGTAGCGTATTTTTATGGGGGGAAAGAGACAAACGACAGGGATAATTCGAGTTGATTCAAGATTCTATTTTACCATTACATTTTTAAACGGATGTCTCGCTTTCATTCAGTCAATCATCATTGTGGCGTTACGTTGCAAAATAAATATATATATAAATTTGTTATATGTTTTATTTGTATGTGTGCTACTTATTCTTCTTTTTTAGCTACTACTACAAACCCCCCATGTCTAAGATTCATATCACGATGAATAATATTTTCACATGATTTCGCTTTCACATTTTTTTTTCCTTTTTTTGTCAAAAAGGATGTGTAACATTATTTTCCTCCTCTTTAATGCAAAAGTATCAATTTCCGCTTTCATGTTTCTACTTTTCAAAAACTCTTGTGTTGGAGTAATCGGTAGTAGTTTTTTTCCTGCGAGTGAAAATACACAGCAGAAAGAAAGAAAAAACTTGCATCTACTTTCACTCTTTCTGGCATGGCATCGTGGCGTGGCATGGTGCTGTACTTCCACTCCTGATGTGAGATTGAGTAGCATCAGCAGAGCGTCGCTTGGTGAGAAAAGGGACATTATTCAAATTTATACATTTCATATGCAAATGAAGGGTGACAAAAGGAGACGGGTGACGTGTGTGTGTGTTTGTATATTTGAGAAAAAGAGGAAAGGATGTAGAATGGAGAAAAAAGTTGGATACGATAAAAACTTTTTTGTTTGTCTCTCTTTTTCTCTTTCTCGCAGTTTTTTTCCCTATCCGATCTTTCATTTTGCTTTGATTGTAATATTATAAGACGTATTGCACTTCTAAATTTTTCCATTCTTCTATGACTTATCAGAGAAAATACATATATGTATAATGTATACATGCTTCTTGTGTTTGTGTGTCTGATGTGTGAGATGAATCCAAGTGGGGTATCCATATCCAGTCTTGAGAAGATAAAGAGATACTGACTGAGTAAAAAAGGGAGAAAAAATTGAATACTTGTGTTTTTCCAGAGAAAAAGATCATTTCTCTTACTTTTTTTCCGCGGGACTATCTTAATCCAAAGTGTCGTATTGGTCCCAGAGGATAATACATTTAAAAAGAGGGGGAAAGTATACAAATCTCTCTTTGTATAAAAACAAATGAGTAATGGTACTTTTTGTAACAGGTAAAGTGTCAGCAAAGTTTTTTAGACAAGTTAGTACTATGATAATTGCAAACTAGACCTAGATCACACATACAAGGTAAAATGGAGAAAATTTGAAATTTTTCAAGTTTCTTTGGGATAAAAAACGCATTTAAATATCTATAACCATTCGTCAAAGAAAATTCAGAAAGAAAGTATAGCTTGTAGTTTTTCAGGTCACAAGTTTAGTAAGGTGCACCAGGTATTCTTTAGCTAGTTATCTAGCAGAATATTTTTAATGTAAAAAATGATTCATATTTGGCGCATTTCTTGCTGATACTATGATGCTCAGGACCAAATCCACGAGATAAATTCAATCAATAAACTCACAAACTTTTTTTCCTTGTCGCTCTACTCATGAAGCCAAAAATAGCCAAAAGGAGAAAAGTGTTTCATGTTAGGTAACATTTCCATCATCATCATCCTTTTCCCGCCATAAAAACAAGCTATTTTTCTTGTGTTTTTTTTTTGTGATCTGTACTTCTCCTCCAGAGCTTTCTTATGTAATAATAGGATGATCATCAACACAGTAATCAAATTGTCAAATCTATTTACAGCTTTGATCAATAACACAAAAGCAGCCCATTAATGATAAAAAATCCATCTTGAACAAAGAAACTCTCTTATTCGGATTTTTTCTTCGGAAACAAAAGAACAAAACAAAAGGAAAAAACTAACCGTTGAACAGTTCCAGGAACAAAAATGACAATAATATTGTAACTTTTTTTTATTGTCTTCTGGTATATTTCCCATATGGTGTGGGATACAAAAACAAGTTTTTTTGTTGTTGCTTTTGGCTGGGTTTTGTCCAATAGCCAAGCCAATAAACTTTTCTATTGGTTGTACTTTCTCAATTAGATTACCCCAAGTTGGTGATATAGTTACGCGATGGGAATACTTGGGGAAGAAAAAATGCGAGTGTCATTTTGTGTGAAAGATCCTGTCCTACACTTTGGGCAAATGTGAACAAACTGATGCTGTTGATTATGATGTCATGAAAAATTTCCCAATCTTTACATTTTATTCTATTTATAATTCTAAGAAATTGACAAATAGTACAAACACACTTAATTTCACATGAATGAATAGGTACGACGTAAAAAAACATTTCGCCATATGTAAATTTTTAAAGTGATCACCGAATCGATGCTTTCATAATTGGTTGAGTGGCTTTAGGCAGTTGGCCAAAACTAATTTCATGACTGTTTTCATGGAATCAGTTCACTTCATAAATTCAGGGAACTCTTCATCCTCCAGTTAACAAACAACTTCTTTAGCATTGTAAAACAGGACTTCCTTTTTTCATCTTTGATTGTCTCTGAGCCCTCAATTTAATAGTCTACCAAATTTTCTCATCTTCCAACCAGACAATAATATAACCATATTTATTCAATGTAATATTATTATGAAACTGTTCACATGTTATGAAACCGTGTTACAATCGTGAACCCGTAAAATTCACATGATACCTCTCTGACTGAACAATAATTCAGGTACACACTTCAGAAATCAGTGAAGTAAGCCTTTTGGTATTCCACTCGTTTTATCCAACAAACCCAACACATTGAAATCGTGTATTTTGAGGTGAAAGTGAAAAAGACGGATTCCCACAATAAAAAGGAAAAGAAAACAAAATCTGTCTGTTTGTTTATGAACCTTTTTGTCGGGATGTGGATTGGTAGACGACTAGAAACTATATGCATGTCATGTCAAAACAATTTTTCCTATTAACTATATATACCTATTCAATGCTAACAAGAAGATACAGAATAGCATGTTATCTTGTAGAAATAAAAGGAAGGGAAACAACAGGAAGAACATTATTATCAATTGGTACAAAAAAGGAAGAGAAAATAAAAGAATTTGGAATGCTGGCGCAATTCTTCTTCTTTTTTGCCTTTCTGTCTGACTAAAATATCAAAATGTGTGTACTTTTGTTTGGCGTGGAATTGAATCATCTTTTTCCATCATTAAAAAAGAAAAGGGAAAAGGAGTCAGCTGGACCATCATTAATTTTCTCAGGCTGTACCATGTTCCCCTCCATTTATTTCTTGAACAACAGAGGAGGCAAATCATTATTGCTGAACTGAACCAAACCACACCACAAAAAAAACAGAATGTTTCCACGTAATACATAAACAATGTACACGTACACAAATATATGTACAATAGCAACAATGATAACTGTAGAAAGGTAGAAACTATTATTGTTGTCCGTGTGCATGCATCAACCAGATATTAACTCCTTCATCGCTCGTGCAACAGCAGCATCAAAACAACCATTTATTATCATGACCCTCCTTTCTTACTCCTTTTTCCATCTTTCTTGCCAATAAACAAAAGTAAAGTAACAATAGAGAGAAACAGTGGAAAACTCGAAGAAGCAAACAATTTATACCAATAACAATCTACTTCCTTCCTGCATCTCACATCTTTCGCACTGTTTACCTGACAAAAACGTTTCTTTTTTTAAGGAATGAAAAGGAGGAAGCTTCTTGAGCTCAGGAAAATGATTCTGTGAAAAGCGAAATGGAAGAGAAAATGTCATTACCGCATTTTTTTCCTCTCCTTTTAAGTTTTCCAGACTGTTTTTTTTTCAGGTCAAAAAAAAGCACATGCTTGCTGCTTGTCAGAATACAATGGTAACGGTTACATTAGTTTTCTTAGTGTGCTTTTTATAACTAAATTGAGTTTTATGCATTTCTCAAGTCAGTTTTTTTTGTAACATTCATCTAGACTTGATGAAAGGGATATGGGTAGGTATAAAAATAGCATAGGCATTACACAATATTTTACAAAAGAAAAGTAAATAAATACCACTTCCCTCTTTCCTTCTAAAGCAACAAACAAGATAATAATTGCCTCTCTCATTCTTTTTTGAGGATTAGTAGGAGAGAGAAAATGACGGTAATGGTTCATTTGTTGTATTGTTGTAAGAGATGATCATGTTGTGCAATGACGATGATCATCATGATATGAAGTGTTTCTTGTGTATAATGTGAAATTTGCCATGTGTGTGGGTTTTTTGGGTGTAGTATTCCTAGAGCACCAGGGAGAAATGATGCTACCAGTTGCTGTTGGATAACAAGGAGAAAAAACAAAGTTGTAGAAAAAACCCAGACATTCTTAGTTATAAAATAAAGTATACTTTTAGTCTGTTTTGGCCTGGGAAGGGAGGAGAGAAAAAGGACAAGTTAATCTAAAAATGGATTGCAGACACAGACAGAGAGAAGCTGAAAAAAGAGAGAGAAAATGATGATGAAGATGATAGTATAGACTCAAATGTTATTACTTTCTGACCGCTATTTGTAGAGACTCAGTAATAGTTTGGGTTTCCGTTTGTGAAAAATAATTTATAAAATGAAATTTGTCTTGAGTTGAGAAGGGAAAGATACACCTTTTTAAAGGCGTATGCTTGTATTTTTGTACATTAAGAAAAATGAAGCATGACTATGACGTTGATGAGAAGGAACGTTTTTTAAAAGTATGAAATATATGTAAGTATTGGTCCCACTCTGGTTAGTGGATGAAGAAACCGAGACTCCGAGCCACACGAGCTTTCCATCGACATTGACCTTTCTGATCATTTGTATATTATTAATAAGTAGTAACCTTTAAATAAATTACCTTTATGTGACTTTTATAAGAAATGGTTGGAATGAAATGGAAATGGAACGTGTATCCCATTTAAAGACCCTCAATTCTCGAGATGAACAAAAAAATACCTTTTAACCATAACTGTATACCTTTCAGCAAAGGCACACAGCAACAAGCAGATAAAATACTGGAAGAAAGATGATTTGATGAAATTGATAGTAATAATAAGAGTATCTTCAAACCAAAATAATACTGTTAACTTTACAAACAGAGAGGAATGGAAGAATTTTGTTCTTCGGAATACAAAAATGTTGGATGCAGCATTTATTAGGTTCTTTAGAATAAACCAACTTGCTTAGCTTGAAAGCCAATGCAATGGTGTCTGTCTGTCTGAATAGGTGCCCTTCAAAATTGAAACATTGGTTATCTAATTAATTAAATTATAAATACATACACTCTAATTGAAGTGTTTAAAATAAAAGCCAAATAGCATAGTTCTAATTACGATATATTCAATATTAAATAGAATACACTGCGGATACTTGTATACACTCGTTTAACCAATTTAGTCTGATGAGACGATATACATCCAACACCATACCATTCCATTTTGACATGAAAAAAACCCGAATCCACAACACAGGAGAAAAACATTATCGCATAAAAATATTGTATATAAATAAATGATATATATTTATCCGAAAAAAAAACACCTTCTTAACAGCATCATGTGTGTGGATTGTAGAAGTACCTTTACTGTTGTGCTTGTACAAACTGATCAAAGTAAATTTGCCATAAAAATATTTACGCGGATTTGCCTGTCTGATTCCATTCTAACACCTCTCACTCGTTTTCCACCACAACTGCTACTCGGATTACCCATGTACCTACACGTCTTTCCCCTTTTTTTCTATATTTTTTTTGTGTTATTGTAGCCATTATTATTGTTACTGCTGTGTTTCATATAGCTCCTGCTGTTGTTGCGGTCTGCCACCTTCATACATTTTTCTGTGGTTTTTATTTTCTCTTTTCCCCTTCCTGTCTTTCTGTCCTGTGTGCACACTTTGTGAGCAGTATACCGAATATGTGTGGATTTGGATTGTGTACGGGACACACACACATCAAGTACGTACGTGTAATAATTTGATACAAGAAACGACTGACTGACTTGAGAAGAAAAAAAATGAAAAGGAGCAGATCAGTGTTGAGCATGTTAGAAGAAGTGAAGTCGTAATAATAGCAGCAGAGCAACGCTTGGTTTTTTTTTCTTCGCATTGACTTTGCTTTTTTTTCTTGGTTGTCCTTTTATTGTATATCCTCTTCCATCCACAAATTTTTTTTTTCTTCTCTTTTCTTCAGAGTCAGATGTGTGGTGTGTAGCTTTGGAAGAAAAAAAAGAACGCCGCCTTTTCTTGTGAATGTGAGCGGTTTCACGTGTTTAGAAACTCTGATGAGTTGATAATATTCGTTTATTTTTTCTACTTGAGTAGCCATTTCAAGTAGTAAATAATATGGAAAAAGAAAAAGAAAGTTTTTTTTCTATAAAAGACCAAACCACATAGATATGTATATATTTCCTTGAAATGAATATCGATAAACCTCAACACACAAGAAGGTACTATAAATAATAGGAAATATATTACTAGATTTTTTTTCATAAATAAATTCAGAGTCTGTGTGTGTGGTCTTTTTTAGCCTTTCTATATGTGTGTTTCTTCTTTTTCCTGTTTGTATTGATAAAATAGCCTGAGTGAATGCATGCATGACTTTGTATTTGCTGAATGAATGCGTATCAGTTACTTCTGCTATCCTAAGTAAAAAAAACCACTATGCTCTCAAATTCTCTCCTTCGCCACCATCCACCACCAGCATCAGCCTCATCGCATCAATATCATCAACAACAACATCACCAAAAAAAAGTATCATTTCCACTAGCCTTCAGAGATGATATCGGATTTTGCTCCTTCCAAGTACAAAATAATGTCGACTTTCTAAGCCAATGAATAAACGCTCTTTTCTCTGTGACATTTTCCCCTTTTTTTATAATGTCGTTGCTCCATCATCACATCTCCCTTTATACAATGGATGCTTACACTGGTTACCAACACCATTATACACAAAAAACCACTAGCACACACGTATGTATAAAATGAATGAGTGGCTATTATGGATTGTGAACAAGGAGATTCTGGATTTTCTATATATTATAAATGTTACTCTAGATCGGTACTTTCTCTTTAGTACCAAAAATTGGTTTCTGGCTTGGCTGGTTTGGTGTGCTCTCTTCTCTCTTTCTAGTGAGAAAAGTCTTTTTTTATTCTGTTTGTCTGGGAGAAGATTACATTGTAACCACACAACTCTCTGCTTACTAGTTGCAGAGCTTAGAGTACTGTTGGATTTTTTTTCGCGTGTAGTATGTTTTTTTAGATACTACTGGCTAATGAGAATGAATGTTCTCTGATGATTGAGCGATCAGGCTCAGTTAAAAAAATCCTTTGTGGTCGACATAATGGAAATAGATTATCCCCGCAGGGACTCATCTCACATGGTTTACTTGTCAGCAGAGCTCACAGGTTTTTGAGGTTGCAATTCACACATAGCTAAGTATGCACTTTAACCAAGACACAAAATACACACACAGATGCATAATATTTTCACGATGATGCTTTAGGGATACGTGCTATCATTAGCAGAAAGCATGTTCCTCTTTATAAAGTCGCCAGCCACAACGAAAACGAAACCATCATCAGCATCAAATGCCATTATCGTCCTGTTTGTTTTTTTATAACTTTTCTTGGATATCAACTAGCAACATCGCGCATCGTCATCACCTTATATGTGAAATGGTTTATTATTGGAGCCAAATAGTTGGGTGTTTAAATAGTAGGATAATTTGTAGCTGTCACTGTGAAAATGGGGAAATGTTTATTACTTAAAATATGTGCTTAAAAACAAATTCATCATAACATCATCATATCACATTCTCTCATCATTTTCTCGCATAACTCGCACCTTATAAGTTTAAGCTGTGCGTGAAAATGTGAACTGCTGTACTGAAATAATCTAAAAATCTTGAAAATATTTATACCCAGATAAAATAGAGGGAAACTTCATCATTGCCATCATCACCATCGTAGCAGTTAGGTCATATTTCATTCCTCCCTAACACAACAAACAACGTTTTATCTAATTACCGGTGGCTTGAAGTCATAATATATTTCAATTGCATTGCCTTTACTACAATTTATGTTGCTAAAAAAATATAGCGTTCAACCTTAACTTAAAAAGTCACGAAACTATGTACAATATTTACTAATATATTTACACACATATATAAAATACTTTTTTTTATTGTTTGTCTAGTAGACAAGTAAAAAATGGAATGCGGTTTGGTGAAAAAATACTGCACAGGAAATAGAGGTGGCAAATATGAATTTAAATTAATGTAAAAAAAATGAAATAACACCATATTATAAACATGATTGATGAACTATGCTGTAGATTCAGGAGATTTAGTGTTTTTGCTATAAACTTAATGAACTGCTAGGAAGTAGCGTGAAGGAAGGAAGTAAAGTGCACAAAAAGTATTGCTATTATTTTTGCATTCTATGAACTAACCTAAAGTTAAGTAAAAAATTTAAACTAGTCTTTATGTAAGGGTCAACCACCCCTCTTATTGCAGGATTCCATTGATGGCCTTCAAAATACAGTGCAAATCAACAACCTCAAAAATTAGTAGTCCCAAACTATTCACAAAATATAAAGAGTATTCCACCAAGCAGTAAGCCATACTGTATGTATGCATCGATAATTAAATCGAGATGATTGGCACCTTGATAAGCTGCATACCTAAGTATACTGACATGCTATAGAATGCCCTAATAGGATTACCAAAAAATCATATCAATACGAACAATCATGCAATACCTTACGAAATCTAAGAAATAAGTGTTTACATGAGGTAATATAATGTGTATACACGGGTTGGAGTATTACAAAATCATGCGTATTTTTAATAACTATTTTGTACATTTTGTACTTTTCTCTTTAGGTTTATCCTATTACCGCTTATGTTTCCATTCACAAAAAAACGATAGCATTACAAGTTGTTATGATTATGATAATAATAACGCAACCTTCCACGGACTGAAAGTACTTTATTAACAAAAACAGTATATAAGCGTGTATTACAAAGCAAATAAGACGTGTTTCTTAAAGTATCCATTCTTTTTTAAACTGATGTTTTGAAAAACAAAAAGGAAAGTAGTTCTTTTAAAATATTCTATAAGACGTTTAAATTATCCCATAATTTTGTCTCACATTACCCCTTTTTACCTTTTTACCATGCGAAATACCTGAAAAACCATTTTTTACTGAGGTCAAGAGGTTAAATTTTTTTCGAGTTAATATGGTCACAGATGTACAGATACGAATTGCAACTGCAGTATAAGTAGTTGTTAAAGCATTACTACTTCTATATGCTACTATTACAGAGACGGAATCCAATTAGTAGACAGATGACCTACAACTTTTTCTAATGACTGGCTTATCAGCCTGATAATAATATTTGTTGTTTCTCTCTAGCTCTGAACTATTTTCTACACGTTCATTATTATGTTTTATAGTTATTTGCGCTAAATGCGTGTAAAAGAATCATTGTGTTGGCCGACCCTATAATAAAAATTACGTACGTACATGCATTATATAGCAGTTATTCCAACTCTTAAACCTTAACGCATGTATTTTTCATTTACACAAAAATGTGTTTCTTTTTTCCTCTTCCCATACTTTGGCAGGACATTACATGCACATTACTACAAGCAAAAAGAGTCATGAATGTTTAAAAATGTGTGTAATAACGGGCAGCAGTAATAATAACAATAATAACTTGTATGAAGAAACATATACAGGAACAATATTACATATACACACACACTTGTAAAAAAAGCAACAGAGGCATAACAACGGGAGAGCTTTGTGTATTATTGCCGGTAATATATTTTTACCCTTTACGTCTCTAGTAATCTTGCATAATTATATACTGTACACTATTATTGTGCAGACAGGTATTGTAATGGATGATGATGGCTTTAAGATGGTTTTTTGTTTCTTTTCTCTCCAAGGCTTTGTCTTCATAAAAAACATTAGAAAAATTCAATCTTGCAACCTAACCACTACTACTATACTTACGACTACGGTTTCCCCAAACTTACATATTATACATGCTCGCTATACTAGAAACCATATCTATTTATTGTTATTATCATTTCTATCAGACTACTGCTTGTTTTCCAGTTTATTAAGTATCGTAAAACAACTTTATAAGAATATTCTGTAATGTTTGTCTGTCCACAAGATAAAAAGTCAATGTTAATATTACCTTTTAATCAATTTTCTGGTCACTTTTGTACATCTGCTTGCACGCAGTTTATATTTTACGTGTAGGTATTTTTGCGGTAATGGTGTGGACTGACTGTCAAGACAAACGCTTTTATGAAATATTATACTAGTGCGAGCGAGCAAGCAGGGGAGAAACAAAGTTTTGAAGAAAAATTTTTGGCTCCTTTCATCCGCTGCTTTGGAAAGTGATTCAAAACTACGGTGAAATAAGCCTTTCTTTTGCCATGCCAGGCCAAGAAAAAATACTTATAAGACCGTACACACACTTGGTAGAGAAAAATATAAATGGGCGTCCTGTTGTGTATTAATATGTGTGATGGCAGGGCAGCATGTTTGCCTTGGTTGCTGTTTTGTTGTGGCACTAGGGCTGCTGCAGGGAAAGAAGCAGTGCAAAAAGGCAAGTCATGAGAATGACCGATGGCCCAAAGATTTTTCCTATTTAAAAGGCGTACATGTATTTGTTGTAATACTTATATTAGTTTGCTTAGACCCAAACAGGCAGCCAAAGAAAAAAGGAGTCTGGAGAAAACATTTTATTCCCTTATTATATGCACCGCTATGCTAGTGTCCACATTAAGAAAACATTTTGCATGAGATATTAGCTGTATTACTTTTGCAAGATAGAAAAAAAATCAACGATGCGATACTAGTGAAGCATAACTTTGTATACTACATTACATATTGCATTAACCACTACTACTTGTTATGACGATGTTATTTTTTTGGTAATGTTGTGAATTATTGGTGTGTGTATGCATTTGAGTCACGATATAATGCTTCTCCACCAACCACCACACTACCATCAACATCACTGCCTACTTAAAAGTGAAACAAGAGGGAAGATTATAGTGAAAGTAATATTTGGTGCATAAGACATTCATAAAAAAAAGTTTGAATTAGAAGAGAAGCAAGTTTTCTCGGTCTACTTGCCCATTCTATATATGATCTAAATATACATACACATACATGGATATTTAACCTTCAAAGAGTTGTAGTATCCTTCCACCCGCACGCTCTTGTCTTTCTTGTTGTCTTTCCAAAAAAATAAGAAAGTAGCAAGAAGATTTTGTGTGTGGGGGAGAGCTGGAGAGAGCAGTGGAGCACGCGAATCAACTCAAGTTCCCTTTCAAAGTAAAATGTTCTTTACATGAAGTCATTTATGAATATTTTAATAATAGCTCGTATCCTTTTTTCCTGGTAATTTTATCATGATGATGATCATCATGCCACTATACAGAGATATATGATGCTACTTTTTGGTTGCAGGCACAGACTACTAAAAACTAGCACCTACCACACACACACACACTAGCTTGTTACAAATTTTCCTTGTAATATTAAAAGTGCCAACGTAAGCTTAAGCTATTTAATATTATAAAAGAGAAAAGGAAGATAGAGAGATAGACAGTTATGTAGGAAAAGAAGAGAGAGAGATGGTAAAATCAATAGTTCATTCAAGTTCTGCCAAGCAAGCGAAGAGAAGTAAGCAAACATCATCCCCACAAATTGACCGCAACTGCCTCTCACTCTCTTTGACTGGCTTGACTTCCCTTTTTCTTTTATTTTTTTATTCCTTTTCATTCAACCTTTGCTTGTGTGTGTTCATTCTCTTCTCTGAGCTACCACACACATATAACATCAACAAGAACAGCATAAAAACTGCTCAACAACTCATCGGATGAATTGACTGGGAGACTAGACGCCACAGTTTTTTTTCTCCTATTTTTCAATGCTGTATTATTATGTGACCCAGTTAAGTTCAACGTCTCTTCTAGTTCTCTTGTTAGTGTGAAGTGAATCCACTGAGACGAGAACAACAAGATTTCACTTGAACAAGACTTCCTCTTTTTTGATATGAAAACTTTTTATCCAAGAAAAAAGGCAACTATACCATAGTTACTAGTACCATCTAACAATCTTCTTTCCATATACATACCTGCGATAAAATCTACTTAAAGCTGCATATTATTTACACGTTCTTACAAATTTTATAGATTGGCATACACAAATACGGGACAGGTATATATATGGTAGCATGGAGGATGCAACATTTATATTTTTAAGGGTTTTTGAACTTCCACTTTTATCTACTAACTGTAAGTTGAGGTGCAAAGCGTTATGAATATGATAGTTTACATTTATACCTTTGAGTACGGAAATGCATTCATAATTTTCACTACTGCAGTGCTGGGAAAAACTGAAAACTCAGTTTTATGAAAATTAATGATAAACTTGAAAATGTGCAAATTTATGCACAAGATTGCTATATGAAAATAAAAAAATGGTTTTTGAAATGATTCCATAGAAATTTATTCGGTAACGAAAAATACACAGAAATTTAATCAAAGCAGTTGAATTGATTTTTTTTTTGCTGTAAGCTTTAAATATTGATCCATAAGCATGGTTATAAATACTGAAGCAGCTGTCAACTAGATTTGTGCATGTTTTTTATAAGATACCGATTATCACAAGTTATTGCGTCGATTTTAATAATCAGTGTTAGCAATTTTGAATAAAAGATATTGAAAACGAGGATATTGAATAAGATATTCTATTACAGATAAGTATGCACACAAACAAACAGCAACACTGCAGGCAGTACAGCATAAAATATTAATATTTTAGCATTTTCATAACGATGCCATATAACATGAATGTGGATGATGATGACTATGATGATGGAGAGCACGTTCTCCAAGTAATCTTCGCGAGTGAAATTGATATTTTTTTGTGGAAGGAAGAAAATCCCTATAATTTTGTGGTTAGGCCTGTAATAATAAAATAATAATAACTGGGAGTCCACTTGTGTGTGAAAAGTGTATTTACAGGAGATAACTCTTGATTGCATTACATTGTCTGAATGTGTGTGGTTATATTTTCATCGTTTGGTTGGACTACATCACACAATAGGAAGTTGCTGTTATTATTTTTTGATCTTCTTCATAATCAAGTCGACACAATGCTGTAATTTTGTCAGAATTGAAAAATATATAACAAAAAATGTATCGGCATTATAACTTGAGCTACTAGTTTACACACATAGTAAAAATGGTTGGAAAATGCAATAAAAGGTAGTATATTTTCAAAGGTATAATGAAAGTATAAAGATTCGAAATGAGGTAAAGTGTCCTAATCTTGTTCGTAAACAAAAAACATTGTGAACTAAACTGTTTTTTTTTTGGAATAGTGACAGCGAGAAAATTCATTGTCAGTTGAATTCTCGAACCATTGTCATTAGGTTGTCATGATAGTTTTTAGTGCTCAAATATTGAGAAAACATCTATAAATAAATTTCATACCTTTTAGTTATTTGTATAAATCTGTGTGAATCCTGTGAAAATCAGTATATCAAATGCAGTTTTTAAATTGGATGGGCAATTGTCAAGTAGTTTGTTTTCGTGATCCTTTAAGTTGAAGATATTTATAGAAGTGCTTTTAAATTAAATACTCGTTTACAATTTAATTTTGTTCGATTTTTATGACAGAGTCTGGACGTGAACGTGACCTTGCCATTGATTGAAAATTGGATACGAAAGAAATACTAGCCAACACCAAGCAAGGTATGTGTCTAAGCGGCTTAATTTACAAAGAATGGATACATATTGTATTATCCTTTGTTTATTTTATGTAATTTCTGTAACATTTTTGCTACTTAAACTTTCATAACATTTAATTTATCTGAAAAATGTACATGGCAAGACTATGTCAAGTTTTTATCCAGTTACTTGTTATCAGTTTGAACTTACAGCTTACTAAGTAGCTATAGGTTAATTTTGGTAATCATTCGAGTTTTTCAAGGTGAAATACAATAATCTCAAGCACAAACAATTTATCAATTGCTCATATTTTACATCTTAACCAGTTTTTATGCATATTTTGTACCGTGTATTGGTACCGTGGAAGTCAGAAAAGTGAAGCTTATTCTATCATGCCAGTTGCGGTGCAGACACTATCTTCAGTTATTCATTCAATAAGTCTGGCTGTTGTATAATATGCATGTATGTACATTTTATCGATTGTTAATAGCATGCAACATTGATGTAAATGCAATTGTCAAACAATATCTGAATTCAATCAGCGCAGCTACCACTAGCCTCTAACCTCTCAAAATTTGTTGAACTGGTCTATATTGTTACTACTGTCGTCGCGCAATACCAAGAAACAAAGAGAAGGGATACTTCCAAAAGTAAATACTTAAAAAATGGTATAAGCAGAGACATGCAATACGGTGAGCGAATGAACGGATAAATCTTGGAACAAAAAAGAAAATATGTTTACATTGCAAATGACTTTCTTTTGAATCTGACCAAGGTGAAATTGTTCATAGAAGCTTTTTATGGAAACATATGTATAGCTTTTAGCTACAATTTTTTGCATCATGGCGAAATAGGCATAGAAACAACAAACAATGCAGTGTTCTAGTTTTTCAGACTGTATTGTGTATAATACATTGTGAGGACTTTTGGACACAGATTGAATAGAAGGAAAGAAAAGGTAAGGAGAATTTAGCTTACATTCCACTTCAGGCTATCAAACTCCAGTCTTATTACGACTTTCTCTCTTGTTTCTCCGGTTTCGGATTTGACAAAGCTGGTAAAAGATCTTCTGAGAAGAATGAAATGTTCACTTTTCTTGATGAAATAGGTATATACTCTTTGAAATCTCCAATTGTCTCTATTTTGTATGTGAGCACGACATGTTATAACATTTATGTGGAATAAAACAAGTGGAAAAATAGTTATCTATATGTTCCAAGAACACAACACAAGCATAAAACACATCCAGGGGCATGGTAATCGTAATCACAATGATCATTCAAGATGCATGCTTATAAGTTATATTGTACCACGTCCTTTATAAATAGTTATGCTATATATTTTGAACGTATGTATGTATATATAAGCAAAGTTACAATTAAGTAGGTACTTACTTGTTTCATGTATGTCACGGAAGTTCGAACCGTCGTATTGTGTCTCCTTTAAAAAAGTATATCCCTCTTTTGAGTAAGCTGGAAGCCATCTTGTGACAGCGTGAAGGGGCTACAAACTAATTGAGTAGACAAGTCTTTACCAAAAAGTAAGGCAAAATATTAGCTGTTGATTTGGCCATAACAAGTTATGATGAATGCATTGTATTGTATATTATGGTTGCATAAATATAAGCTTTTTTATATGCCTCTTGTTCTGAGAAATATAATGATTTATTGTTCCATTGTTTCATAATTTGTAATAATGTCAAATCGTTTACTGAGAAAACGTCGAATATTCAATTGCCTCGTTAACAAACAGCTATTGAAAATCGACATCCGTATAATACATTCATCTTCTGTTCAAGTTTAAAAAAATTGTATTATCTTTGGGAGTTGTTTGGCTAGGATACAAATGTAAATGTAATCATTCGTCTCGCTTTTATATGGATCTCTATTTGTTTAGAGTTCGTAAACTATTTAACTGATCTAGCTTGGCTATGACATTTTCAGCTGCGTTTATTGATCGTCTCCATTTTAGTCTGTTCATCTAAATAAAAATTCTATATTTTTTTCTTTTCTAAAACATGGAAAAATGAAGTAAAACGGATGTCTGTACTACTACCTGCCTCATATAATGATTCCGCTACATTGCATCACATGCATGAGTGTGTGTGATGTAAGTATTTTGACTTGAATTAAGACTCTGTTCATGCAGTAGCTATGAAAATGTACCACAGCAAAATATTTTATGATTCACTTGGGTGTTTGGGCAAATAGGCTGTAAATTTTTGTCAGCTTTTGCATCTAGATCGGTTGAGATAAATAAGTGTACTTGAGCATACACACACGTGTATAAATATATCTATAACCATAGCAACAAGATAATATTTTATGCATACCTATTAGTTGGATTGGGTGGTAGGTTTTTTTACGTACGGATCCCAGTGGTATGCTTAATATCCCATACCAAAAAAAGAGCTCTTGGAAGTGTTTATACATTGCGTCCTTGACTTTCAGCTTCAACTGTATTTATTTAGACAAGTTTTTTTTTCAAATATAATAAGATGCTGATCAAAAAAATGAACACAGACTCTTGCTTTCTAAAAAGGTGCAAGTACTTGATTCCCAAATTGCGATCAATATTGTAATACTAAATCGAGTATGTGTTTTGAAAAGCCACGTCACGCCGCAACTATTCATGCATTTTTATGTTGAAAAGTTGAAATGAAAACGAAGTAAAGTAATCAAATGACTGATGACTTTGATGATGAGACGAGCGAGGGCATCTGTGGAAAAAAATAAACCGATAAAAAATATTGCAAAACTAACAACTGCTCCGCCGCTCTACCACAATAAGTTTTTATAGTACTGACCTATTTTGCCAAAGCGCTATTTTCATGCATTCTTTAAAGATAATCTTTACGAGAAATACATGAAGGCATTTTTTTGCCAAGTTTATCGTATGAAACTGCAATTGACGACAATCTTTATTTCTCTCATTTTCCTTAATGAGTCCAATTTATTCCCCTAAAGCCCCAGAAAGATGTTACCTTATCACAAGGTAAACTTGCCCGTAATAAAATTTGATTGTAGCTCATAACATCTCTGGTAATACATCACATTAGTTAAATTTATATTTTTTTTTCACTCTCCAGGTTAAATCAAACTTTGTTTGAATAGATGATCGTCAAAAGACGTTGAAGAAAATTTCAAACAATGATAATAATAAAATAATGTATGGTTCGTTACATTTTGTCTTCTTTTTTATCATGTACTCTGCTCTCTGCATGTAAATGAGTATTAAGGACGAAAAAAAAAGTAAAAATCTGCAATAGATTGCCATTCTCCGCCAAAATACTTTTTTTGTGCAAAAAAAATCTTACGTTACGTAACCAAAATGTCAGACAGAAAATATCCAAAGCAGTTAAAGCGGTATGGCAGTGGCAAAGTCAACTCAACAGTCGTATCGTCATCGACTAGAAAAAGGAGCAACTTTTATTCTCGCCATCAAAACGTTCATAAAGAATAATGGCATTGACTAGGGTCTCTCTCTTTCTTTCTCCGCGTGACGAACGTAGAAAAGTGACATTACCCGTCGTGTGTATAAGCACCATCATATCATCATCCTCTCTGTGAGTCTGAGTACACATGTATATTTTCCAACAAGCAGATAGTGATAAGAGTTGAAAAGCCAACCTTTGGCAATCATTTAAGTTGCTACTTTAGTGTCATTGTCATCACCACCACCACCACCGACTTTTCTTAGGTTTTTTTGTCTTTTTTTCTTCTTTACTTCAACAAAACCATTTCTTAGACAAAAACTGATTGTCTCCTGCAGCAGTCTCTGTCTCCAGTTTTGTTTTTTAGTTCCAGTTCACACAAGTAAACTGACTGCACATATGTCCGGGATTTAATACCTGCTAACATCTATCGTATAGTCATACATATGTATGTACATTCCTACAGTAGTGGAACCGGGTATTTAACTGATTTTGAATTGTTTCTTCTAGCTTGTTGTAGAAGTAGTTATATAACCTAAGTAAGATCAAGAGAAGCTTACAACCAAAAAAATACAACAAATAGAAAGAGAGAGGGAGGGAGAGTGCAGTAGTTTTAGTAGAGCGCACTCTGTGCTCCGACTTTGGCTTGGCTGATCCTCTTATTCTGGATTGTATGTTGTTGCCACACTGAAATTAATGTAATGAAATGAAAAACTTTTACAATACAATAGAATATAATGTAATGTGGCGTTTTTTCAACTATTCTCTCTTTCTTCCCACCTCTCTCCCCTTTTTCCTCTCCAGTTTTTTTCCCACAGTGAAGTTACACATATATAAAAAAGCCAACCAAGCTGTTAACTATGGAAGTGAGCAGAAAAGTGTTAAAGGAAAGCGAAATGCAACAGCATTGTTTACTTTTTTCTCCAAGTCTTTCCATGAAAAATAGAAAGGAGTAAAAAGGCCCGTTGGTATACATGTATATATATGACGGTAGTGGTGTGGTGGTGATGATGATCATCATCATGATTGCTGTTGTAAAAGTTTGTTTTCTCCTTTGTATTATATACGTACACCTAGTTTGTAGGATAATAAAGTCTGCAAAATAGTACCACTGCAATATTGGCTACATTCATATGCAGCAGTTGTTGCGGTGTTATTGTTACGTCGTCGTCATATTACAATGATTCGTTCGGATAATTTGTACCACGAAAAATATATATACCTAAAGAAATATATACATATTAGTTGCGGCTCTTTTCACCCTGCCATGCCATGCCACCAACACCATTTTACCACCTTAACAACTAGTAAAACTAAGACCCATGTAGAAATTTGTACTTACTTCAGTAATAACCACATATAGACAAATAGAGAAGACAAACCTTTTCTTCCATGTACCATTTCGTGCAAGACTAACATTTTACCATTCGTATATATATCTATTGTCTCTCTATATGTATTACATTTTGGCCTTTTTTCCTCCGCCTTATTCTCCAACACAAAAAATGGTTCCAAGTTGGCACTTGCTGGTATGTTTACTCACACCTACATCATCATCGTCGTCATGAAGAACATGATCACCTCTGTTAGACCACGCCGTAAAATGGAAAGAGACAGAAAAAAGCAAAGGAAGTGTGAAAAAAGTAGGAAGATAGCAAAAAAAGGAAGAGAAAAGCGTGAGTGTGTGTGTATGTATTGTGTATGTGTTATGTTAGTAGATGGGCTAGGACATTAATGAAATCCGGAGGGATCGTGTGCACTATACCAGTGAATTATTGCACGCGAGCAAAATCATAATTTGTCATTGATATGGCGTGCACAAAGTAATCCCGCGATGAGATGATGACGGGGTACTACGACTTGTTCTACAACGCCACTCTACACTGCATACGTGGAATAAAAACAGGATGGCCGATATATTTTTTTGACTATGACTATCAACACACAAATGAAAGTAGAGGGCGAAAAAAAGACGAATGGTATAAAAAAGAGAACAAGAATAAAAAATAGGCAGAAAGTGGGAGAAAAAAAATGCACAACGGAAGAAAAGATAGAATGGCGATGTGATGATGACGATGTTGATGTATTTTGAAACAAGGATCACGACTTGGACTACTGCAGTAGCAAAAAAAAATAGAAAGGAGGAGGTGGTGGTGGTGGTATGGTGTGATGCGTTTCAATATTAATGGAGAATGATGTACGTGTATGTTTTGGACAGGAAGGTCTATTCCAATAAAAATAACACCTATTCTTCTTATAATTCTCCTTCAAAAGTAAGTACAGCAACTATACTTATGTGTTTACCATTCTCAATTTAAGAAAGCACAATGATTTTATTTTGTTGTTGGATGGACACTGTCATCAAATAAAGAGGAGAAAGTGTCACTAGTGGCGTTATTTATTGTCGCAAAAATGATAAATGAATAGTGGCAATTTTCTTGCAAACAATGTGTGATAAGTAGCATATTCAAAGATAGCTAGGATTAGCCTTTTCTCTTATACTTTTCTGTGTCTACCTAGTCATTAATTGATTTAAGTGAAACGTAAAAATTTCCATTCCACATCGCACGCCTCCTTTATCTTCCCGAACAGTTTTAATCGGTATCACACGATTATCTTGGTTAGTGGCAGAGTCAACATGGCAGATAAGTTGTGTGAATATTATTTATTCCCTCTTGCTCTCACGTACTTCCAAGAAAAACAAAATTTTAACAGGAACAAGAGTCGTTTTAGAGGGGGCCATCATCAAATTATACGTTTTTAGTATTCTTGTTTCGTGCAGCAAAATGAAGTCTCCTATTGGGAGGCTGGGAGTCGTTTTGCTAGTGAGCATGCAGCTTACTTAAAATGAATGTAAATTGCTAATCGTGTATGCAGAAGAGGAGACTATGAAAAGCGACAGGAGAATTGCACAATAGACACATACGCTCATATATAAGTACCCTCTTACAGCACAGCAGCGTAGCAGGAAGAAACTGCTACGCTAAGGCACGCTCTAATAAAATGCTCAACAGGCACTTGGCTCATCTTTCTACTTAAAAATCTTTGTTCATAGTATGTCAACTATGTTATGTACATCATTGTCCACTATTTTATATAATATTTTAGCTTACGAGATCAGAGAAAATTAGGATAGCGCTAGTGCTATGTATTTTATATGCAGTATGTAATAAGGCAGCATGAAAATGGCATAGCGCTCTATCACGTAATTTGGTAAGTAAATAACGTTTTATAATGTGACATTTATGATGTTTAGTTACACCCAGCTGCAGCTTCAAAGTGTCATGTTGATATGGCACTAATGACTCATTATATAAACCATAGTGTATTAAAGAGCACAGTAGCTTCTAATCTTTGTAAATGGGCCTTTGTATGTACGCAGAATGACATAACATTTATAACACAATCAATTTGTCTGTATTTTACGGGGGAAAATCTATTGCCAAATTACAATGTTACTTAAAAAGGTACTCCGAAATGGACAGAATATAAGACCAAATTCATATTAAATATGGAATTAGATTGGTTGTAAACGTAAGCTGTATAAGTACTAAGTACATATTCACCATTTCATCGTCAATATGTAGCTCAACTATTTACAATGCGGTGGTTGGGGCATTGGGTAGACTGCTGTAACAACAATATTAGGAATTTTTGTTAAGCAATTAACTTTAAACTTAGCTGGTAATTACATTGCAACATTCTAATCTGATGACTATCTGGTTATGTTGGATATTATTGCGTAAGAGTTATTCTAAGTAATAAAATCTACTTGCGTGTAAGCTATTTTCTACCTTCTAAATTTCATTTCAGTTTACTTTTGACTCAGCAAAGCTAAAACACGTAAATTATATTTGCAAAAGATAAAAATGCGTGTGAGCAACCAGTCCTACCTTTTATTCAACAGTGGTACACTGTCGACATAACGCTAAATAAAACAACTTTTGTAAGACTATTTTTTGAAGATGACATTCCAGTGAAGTATACACACATATCCACTCTCACAACGCTTATAAATATGTAGACCCTTAAAAACAGAGTTGAAATAGAGGAGAGCATGCGAATGCGAAGCATTGTGCAATTTTGTTAGAAAATCTCGATGATAAAAAAAATGTTGCAAGAGAGCTTGTCTATATAAAAAGCTCTTTCACGTTTCCATCATCACTTTTTGCATTCCTTTACCCAACAAAAGTATTCTGCTTCTCTAAAAGCTTGGAATATTACACATTTATTTTATACCCACTTACTTACCTACCCCTCTACTACCCAACACGGATTCCCTGTAACGCAAATATTTTCTTGTGTCATAATGATTTAATATATCTCTACATATTAAAGCAGGCATTTGGCATTTCCTACTAAAAACTCTTTTAGAGACTCTCTTTCTCTTTTATTTTCATGGTGCTCTTGCACAACTCATTAATACTTTAACCAAACTACTGTGAAAGTAGTAACTAGTTGTTGTTATAGTGCCGTTCGTTTTGCTAGTAGTGGACCAGAATTTAATAAAAACTTTTTATTATTTCATGCTTCACCATAAACTTTTTTGCAACAAGCTTAACCTGAGAACATGAACACGTCAAAGCAACAATTTGATCTTGTGGCATGGCATGGCAATAGTGTACCACACATGCATTGTCAGAAATTACTACATAAAAAGAAACATATATATGAGGATGGCATATCATGCAGGAAAGTTAAGTTGCATAATCCTTCAGTCTTCTAAAATTCGTAGCCTTTATATGTATAGTACATGTGTACATACATACAAGTGCCATAATTAGTTACTTAGTTTTCGTTTATAATTATACGAGTAAGGGGAAAAAATTAAATTATCAAAAAAGTGTGATAAAACACGACAAAAAGTTTTAAAAATTGGGCGACATAAATAATACATTTTTATGTCATGCGAAGTTGTGCATGTACTTACATTTAACATTCAAAAACACACGTTTTGACTGCGTATCGTGAGCAAGATGTTAAATATGTGTACTGAATAGAGGAAATAGCATGTGTGAAGGAATCCTCAGAAGATGTTACGTTAAAACAGTTAAGCTATTATATAATATACGTGTCTCCCAATTGATTATATTTCTTTGCATGTTACATAAAGAGAAAAGGGTAGAATAAAGAAAACAGCACATCATCTTATCACATTGGTCCGTTAAGTAATAGTGGAATTCAATCATGATCTTCATCTTAATGGAGTCAAGTAAAGGATGATGAGCACATATGCATGTATAGGTATATATACTTCTTCGAATCATCGAGTTTGTCAAGCTCTCTTCAAGATGATCAGGTTTTCTGCCTCTCTGGTACACACTCACAAAAGAAGAAAAAAGTTACTTTTATTTCTTTCTCCAGCTTTCATGCCACAAGCAATGTCTTGACTTTGTAATACATCTTTTTATTTCAAAAGACGAATGTAATAATCAACATTACTGTATTGAATCGAGTGTATAAATAAAAAGGTAGTGAAAAGTGCGTGTGTACTCATGTATGGTCGCCAAAAATCCCTAAAGAAAAGTTCTCGTAATATTCTTACAGTACATGCTGTATATTTACTAACTATACCTATTACAAACGATATAGAACCTGGTACACAGTTTCCAAAAAATGGCCCTTAAGTCTGTCGTGTATCCTTCCTGCTCATCTTGAAACAAACAAAAGTATTCTAACGTAAGCTAAATAGCAAATAAATTCTCGTATCACTCTGAATCCTTCCTTACAAAGTTATATGGCTTTTACACCATTGTATTATATTAAACAAGAAATACGTGCAGCTCCAGGTTGTTTTGTAGTGAAATATGACAAATCCAATTAGTATCGAGCAGTCCCATGTGAACATGATTTTGTGAGTTCGACAACTAACCAAGCAACTTCTATAGCTGGTGAACTGAAATGCGAAGAAGAAAAAAATGCTACAAACTTCACGTAAATGTAAAGAATGATGATGGTAGTGTCTTTTTTCTCACTCTCTTTGTTTTTTTCTTGTCTAAGCTCACAATGGGATAAATGGAACTGTGTGCTGTGTAGAGAGAGAGACGCACACACACGTAAAAATTCAACCTAGGCCCTAATTCTTAAGTGGGCACAATTGGGATTCCTTCCAGATATAAAAAAAAGTCTGATCATTGCAAGTCGTTATCTATGAAACAAGTGACTTTACAAGTTGTGTTGCAAAGCAGACCTCTCAATTTCCCTTTTCATGGCAAATGTTCATCTGATTTATTGCCTTTTGTGTTGGGTATAAGGATGATGCCATACATATGTTTATTAGCATAAAAACATGATTCACAAGACTGGTTGCTATGGTATAACCTTTTTACTATGTACAGTTTGCATATAAAATGCTACGTGACTTTATTACGTATTCATTAATGTATTTGTGCACCAGTCGTGTGTATTCTAAGTTATTGCTTTAACTAATTTCAAGAAATACAGTGTTTAAACACTTGACAATATAGACAAAATACGAAGACTTTCTTTTTCATATATCATATCATTGAAAATATGTAATTACACTTTTGTAATTGATTTAAACAGCACAAATTCTATTAACTCCAGAAGAAAAAATATAAGAAGAGTCTTTTACAAAAAGCCACAATTGTAGCTGTATCGTGTTAAAAAGAACAATGAAGAAATATATTTATTCCTAAAAATTGCGTTAATTTGGTGTAATCTGGTTTAAACGAGTTTTACAATTGCGAAACTTAATGTTTTTTTCTCTTGAGTGTTTTCGCCGTGCAGCCAACCTACGTTAGAATTTATATAAGGTACACAAACACCGAAAAATCCAGACAAGTTCAAAATGTCAGCCGCCATGCATCCTGTGTGACAAGTAACAGCCCCATTGTTGTCTCATAGTCAGTTAAGAAAGCATAATAATAAGAAAAATCCACACAGTATTGTACCTATTGTATAAAATGAGCATTCATATGGATTACAATATGATAATACTTTTTTTGCATGGAATGTGTCTGTGGTTGAATTTATTGCACGAAAAAATTCAAATACTTTCACTCTTTTTTATCCTTTTTTTCTATTGTCAACAAAATAAATAGGAAAAAGAGAAAGTACACACTACACACACAAGTGAGAATGGATGGGGGTTTCCGCTGGTGCGGCAAATATGTCCCTCTTTTTTTACATTCTTTCCGCCATTTCTCTTTTTTTCTTCGAGAATTTATAAAAAAGTGAAGGTGACAACTGGCAAAAAAGTAGACTTTGATTGGTTCACTAGCTCTCTCACTTTTGCAATGTCTGCTGCATTCAACTGTATTTAGATTGTGCTATTCACTCAAAAAATGTCTGCTCCTGCTGCATGGAAACATCTTTTCTTTTGATGTTGTTGGTATGATGGTGGTGGGAATAGTAAGGGTGACGAGGTTCACAGTTTTGTCATATTTGATGCTTCTGCTGCGGTTGAATGTGGTTTCTTGTGTATTTTGAATTTCAACAGAAGCCCCTTGTCATTTTTTTCTTTGCTTGGGTTTTCTACTTGTCAAGTTAAATATGTTAGGGATTTGCTTATGTGCAAGCTGTGCTAGAATGCATATTTTGTAATTTTTTTTTCTTGTGCGAAATATGTTGCAAAAACATTATCATGACATGAAAAGGTTGTGATACGGTTGTTGATAGGGTTTAACCTTTTTTTGTATGAAAGTTTCTTCTAAGTATATGGCATACTTTACCAAGCTTGCACACGATCAATTTAAATCCTTGTCGCTTTTTGCCGTCAGCTTTTAGTTACTTTTATATACATTTAACATTTTCACTTAAAGTTATTGAAACCTTAAAAGGATGTTGATTAAAATTGCATACATGTTTACATTTCCATAGGAAAAGGAAGACGGATTTCTGGTTAAATTGTTAAAGGCTTGGGTAGGGCGTGGGTGCGTCCATGTTTAAAAATGAAATAGTAATAATGCCCTGTAAACAAATTACACTTTCACTTAGAAATCATTCCAGTAAAAATGCTGATGAAGGTTCTCGAGGATGTATCTAACTATTTATCTGTTATATTATCAAGTTTAGCAGGATTACAAACTGTGGGATTTGGTCGCGTATCATATCAGAAAAAATTGGCAGATGAATAATGCATCATTTCAGAATGATATCAAGTTCAGGTAGAATGCGAATAAATTATGGAATATGGTATGTTGCTTGACAGTAGCGATGCTTGATATACAGTTTGGATCAGGCAGTGCTTCAAAACTGATGTGTAAAAACTCTTTAACTCAATAGTGTAAAACTGAGAGTAGTGCCAGTATGTAATACACAGCTCATACACAAATGCTTGTATAACATACAAACTGTGGAAGAACATGATAAGATGGAGTTTGTTCGGTAATGCCTCAGGCATGACATCCTGAGTTCAAATGTAGATGCATGTAAAACAGAAGGCAGTCGAATTCAATATAATATCCAATTCTGGTTACAAGCAGAGTACAAATCAAGGGGTTTAATATTGGCAATCATAGAATTTGTCTCACTTCCAAATTCCTTCATATTTAAAAATTAACAGGCGGTATTTTTTTTGAACGAAATTCCGATGCATAATGGGGCCATACATGTAGAACGTTACGCTAAAAAATCTCTTTTCGATATTCCACCCCTAATGTCCTGCTTACGGGTGATCCCAATTAACATGGGATGTCCCGGTCATCCGAAGACCCACCCCCTTCCTTGGCGTTACTTTCTATATGTATGACCCCATTATGCATCGGAATTTCGTTACAAAAAAATACCGCCTGTTAACTTTTAAATGTGAAGGAATTTGGGAGTGAGACAAACTCTATGATTGCCGATATTAAACCCCTTGATTTGTACTCTGGTTACAAGCACAACAAAAATATGCTATATGTTTGCGTACAATATGATCCGATTTTTTTGCCTTGCTAATCATTAAACCAGTATTTTAATGACTGTATTTTGAAATGTTATCATTATTTGAAGAATGGTACGACATGAAATACGTATAAACTACTGATAGACAGCCAGACAGATCTTCTGATAAATCATTTTTTAAATCAGTTTGATCGTAATTGGAATGCGAGTTGCCTGAAGTGTATATTCAATACAAAAAATAAAGAAGCAGCCAACAAAAGCAACTAAAGATGGAAAAGAAGATGAACAAGAAATGAAATAGAAAATATAACATACATATTTACTACTATTGTTACTTGTATTCCGTGTGGAAAGCAAATTTGGTGTAACACTTTCTTTAAAATGATTTTCTGTGAGGATAATATGTACTGCACATTTGTTCGAAAAGAGCTATATATTTCGTCGTACATATTTTTATTTACCACGGCAGCAGTCTATACACAATGCACTCACATTTTTCAGAAGATCAGTAGAGGAGGCAACAAAAAACTACGATGCGATGCAAAAGCACAATATGCTCAAAATGTTATGTAAGTGGTAATATGGGTAAACACATTACTTGAAATGGCATCTTCTTCTTTTTTTAGTACGATTTCTTATTTTTCTAATGTTCCTCTCTTGCCTTTTTCAAGAGAGTATCTCTGCTGCTAAGGTTTTTTTAAGTGACAGTAAAAGTCAGAGGCAGGGAAAGCAGCAACGGTTGAAGGATTTTTTTCTTGGATTTCTCTCTCTTTCTCCTCTCCTTTTTTATACTTCTTTATTCACTGTATATTTTTAGAGTCCCTTGCAACCTACTTACCATTTTGAGAGCAGTTGTCGTTGGTGTAAGTAGGTATTATTTTCAGATGCATGCATTAAGTTGCAAAAAAATAACAAGACAGTGGAGAAAAGCAGAGAGATATGAACTTAAAATGTAAGTGTGCATAAAATACTTCTTCTGCGTTTTGCTGTTGAGATAACCATGTCATGGAAAACAGCAGAGAGTGATGGGTGCACCAGTCATTTATTCACTTGAAGTGGAATCATTTTTTCTATTTTGGTATTACTGTGTACAATGTGAATATACTATACAGAAGAGATATATCTGTTATAATTTGCCATATATGCTTTTAGTTTTGCAGTTGGGATTTTTTATGACTTTTGTGAAGTATACTTTAAGAGCTATTTGAATCATAAGTCTACCAATAAGTTTTTTACACATGTTTAGTTATTGTTTTCAAACTTTGGATCATATTTTTATTGCTAGCAGATCAAATAATATACATGCTTACAGTTTTTGTAAATAATACATTATAAATGAAAAAACTTCAAGTTCTCTGTAAAGTGTACTAGGTTATTGGTGATCTATCAGTTGAATTGCAGAAAACAGAACACGTCAGTGAAACTTTTTTTGTTCTTAGAATTCTGCATTTTCTTTGCTTCGATTCGATCCTTTTTTGTAAGAATGAGAAATTTTTGCAGCAAAGTGACTTTCTGCTATATTTGCTTCTATTCCCTTTTTTGGTTCTTTTCATTGTTGTCGTCATTTTCTTAAAAGTAGCCCCTTCTCTCTTAATTTCTCGTTCTTTTGAAAGCGTATCCCTACTTGTCTCTCCCTCCTCGAAAAAAAATCAATGAAAATTAGTTTTCTCTTTGTGAGTTCTTCAGTTTCTTCTTCAAGTTCTTCAATTTTTTTTACTTTGCATCAAACTCAAACTAACTGCTATACAGCTACACATCTACTAATACACATTTTATTATAAGTTTGGGAATAAAATGCATGTAAGCTTTTAAGTGAAAAGTCTAGATATATATTTTAGGCTTGCAACGCTGCAACGTTTGTGTAAGAAAACATTTATTTTTGTTCACCAAAAAAACTCTTCAGTTTTTCGCTATCTCCCTTTTACTCTTCTCTCCGCTCTCTACTCAATTTTTATTCCATCCAGTTGAAACGGATGCGATCACCAAAACCAAGCCAGACGCATTGCAGCAAGGAAAAAGCTTGTGAAAGTGACGGGCTAACGAAAAATAATAAAGTGAAGAGAAGAGAGAGTCGCCCATCTTATTACAAATGTGTGCGTATAAAATATACACGTCTATGCAATAGTGTAAATGTAACAAAACATCAAAAGTTGGAAAGAGAAAGAGAGAGAGACGTTTAAAGGGAAAAAAGTGAGTAGGAGGGAACAACACCAGTAATGTTAGCATAAAAGAGGGAGAAAGAGAAAGAAAGCGGAAGCTTCTGTGAATATTATCTTAAATCTAAAGTGCTACATCCAGTAGCTCACGTTGTTTGTCATTGCTCAAGAGGAATTTTTTTAGAAGTTCCTTTGCTTTCCTTCCAAAGAGAAAAAAAGGTCGGCGACGGCAACGCGACGTAATGTTACTTTACGTTACATTTTTTTCCTGTTCTGTTCTGGTGCTATATGGTTGTCGCTAAGTCATGTGACTTGGCTTTTTTATATATAGTGTGTAAGCTAAAGTTATCAAGCTTTTACTTTAATAGATAAAAAAGTACATTCTAGTAACATAAACATATCAGTGTACAGTGTTCAGCGCACTTATGTTCCCTATCATCATCACATCAACATCATGGCTATCCATTCCATTGCCACGCCACAGTCCAGAAAAAAAATAAACATCAGACAGAGCAACAGAGAAAAAAACGTATGTAGCTTTTTTTCTTTTCTTGTTGTTGTTAGTGTTATTGGTGTAGATATAAGGCTATCTAGCACATCCTCTTTTTCTTCTAAATAATTGCATTCACAGGGGATCGGAAGAAGGACAGGAAGCTTTAAAATGGTGACAAAAACAGACATAGACCTACATACCATTATTGTTATTTTACTGGGCTGTTTTGGTGACGGTGGTGGTGGTAGTGGCACTGGTGCTCTAGTAAATTTTTTACACTATGCATAATTCGTCCTCTTACTATTGTCGTCATACATTACATTACATGCGTATATATACCCGCAGAAAAAAAATTGCAAGGTTTTTTATAGGAAGGTCTGCTTCTGCTTTCCATTGTGCACGAAAGACGGTCACAACGGCAAGGCGAGTGATCTGATTAGGTATGCATAGGTATCTAGCACGGTAAAAAGATGAGTAGCATAATTTTACATGATTTATCTATCAAATATCTGGTATAAAATGGAACTTGTTATCAAAGGAATAAGAAAACGTATCTACTTTATAATTTTATATGATAAGGTGAAAAAACAACTAATCAAAATGGCATCAGTGATTGAGAAGACAAACAGGGAAAACTGACGTAATAAATACCATCTAATTTGAGAAAAAAAAGTCTTAAAGAACTACCTTATTCAAAGTATCATAAGATATTGCCTTGGTCGTTATTATCATTACGTTGATCACCATCATCATCGTATCGTCGTCATATTATCAAAGATGCAGATGGATATTATTATTGTCTTGACGAACAAGCCATAGTATAACCTTCTCAACGACCACGACATCATTGGCAAAGGCAGCAACAAAACTTTTCCTACATATTTGTTTTACTACAGTAGGAAAAAAATCTGCTTTTCCGTTTTACATTTTTGAAGCTGATGGAGAAATGAGAAGGAACCTTTGACTTTACATGCATACTTTTACGTGCAATTTTTACGTCCTTCTTAAGTCCTCCCATTTGCATTTTCTCTCGGTCTAATGCATAATTTGGTCGTTTTGGATCGTGCTACAAGAGACTACGTCTTCTTCCTTATGTCTCTCTCATTCCACATGTAATATCCGTTTGACAAACTTTTTTCTTGCTTCAAAATAATGGGCTCCCTCTTACATTCCCATACACACGGATATTATAAAGCTTAAAGTATATGAAAAAGACTTTCACAATGATTTTTTTTCTGGTGGAACTAACTTGTAAAAAATAGAATAGATAGAGAGAAAAGAAAGCAAGGAAAAAATTCAAAATGATGATGATGCTGATGATGACAACTGCAGTAGGCGGGCAACAGACGCAGCCCTTCATCCGGCTTTTTTTTTCTCCCTTCCCTTTCCACACCACCGCATTCCATAAAGCAGACACTCACAGAGACCTTTGACTGGGGAAAAATAATATGGAAATTGTAATTCTTTGTCCCTGTCTATACTAAAACTATAATAAGATGATAATAATACCATATACAGTTCATTCATATAAACATGCTACTTTTCAGGGACAGCATCACAAGGAAAAAGATGCAAAACGACTTAAAGTGGAAAATCACTACGACATAAAAAACTAAAATATGTACAATGTACAGGAAACGTACTCTGGGAAAAAATAGAATGCGAAAAAAAGTGTAGGAAGAAAGAAGAGATGGTGATGATGGTGCGTTTGCATGTGTGAGCGCATTTTTTCATCCCTTATTACTATCATGTTGCGTATAAAACTGCAATAACATCCCTGTATATTGTGGCATTACACATGCGATGACAATGGTAATGATGATGGTCTTCTTTTTTTGTGGGACGACGACAACGGTGTGTGTGTATGTTAGTATCAACCTTTTTATCTTTTAGTTGCTCCTTGTCCTCTTTTCATTGTTATTACAATAGTGAGTAGAGTATTATACGATATGGTAAATTTTTTGGGGGTAATGTGGGTATACTTACCTGTAAAGTTACATAATCTCAACAAAAAAACTAAATTGCTCTTTTCATTTCACTTATGGCATATCACCATAGTTACTCTACAATGAAGTGAATGAATGAATTTTTTTAGCGGAAACAAAATTTTCCTTTTTTTCACGTGAAAATTATTCAGTTATTTATAATGGAGAAATTAGTGCCAAAATTATGGTTGCGTAAAAAAAGACGAGAATATTAATTAATTCACGTTTTTGTTCAAGTATTCCTATTCTTTTCTGAGCTGAGAATATATTTAATGTCAACTTCAACCATCACTTCGAAAAAATAAAAGAATTCTTTTCAAAGTTCCACCAGAGAAGAGCCATAACCAAAAAATCTTTTATTTACTTTTGCAATAATTTTACAAGCTACACATGTCGGGTTATATTTTTTACCATTGTTTTTTACCAACCACTGACAACGATGTTGTATGATGTATAACGTATGCATGTACATTTTGTTCGTATAAAAACATATTTTTGTGCTTCGGAATAAGTATTTTTTTAACTTGCTGAAATTCTCTATTCGTGTATACATATATGTTCTGCTACACACCATGTCACCCAAAAGCCAACGAACCGACCGCACTGTGAAACTCTTTTCTCTTCTTTGCTCATTATGTATACAAGCGACACACACTTGACTCACTTCACCTGGCCTGAATTGTAATTCTCAGTTATTTCAAACTGCTTAAAAGCTGTCAGAATCAGGCAATATTTTCTCTCTGCGTAAAATTTCAATATTTTTACAAGTACTTTTCCTACTGGGGCGACGAGAATGAGAGAAAAAACTAAAACTTGGGTGAACATTTCTAGATGACTTACAAGAAAAAATGTAGAATTAAAATGTATTACACTCACTAGTTCATTTAAAGCACACAATGTCACATGAGTCAAAGCACTATTACATCAACCCAAGAACAATTCCAGAACAAAACAGGACAAAAGACTTGTCTTCACAAGGAATCATTAGTTAACCAAAAAAAGCAGAAAATACATTTTACTAGAATGAACCTCAATGTCACTGAACAGATTCAAGTGTTGGTTATTCTAAAAAATTACACATTTACTTCTTCACTTGCTATTTTTTTACATAAAAAGTATATCGTATCGTACTGTGTGTACATTCTTTCCATTTACGAATACGAGCATTTATAATAAGAAGAAATAGAAGGGTTTGAATAAAAAATAATAATAGTATTTCAACTCATTGTACTACCTATTATACTTACGCAGTATAGTAACCTCGAAAAAAATACAGCTCTTTAATAAATTTTTCAGCATCACAAAAACGCCCACCTCCTCTGCACCGATTTTTCGTCTTTAGCATCTAGCACAACCAAAAAAATTAGCAGAAAAGTTCATACTGATTTATTTGAATCTTTTAGAAAATAACCCTAAAGATAGTTGGCAAGTATGCATATGTGCATGTATGGATGTATGTACATGTTTCTGTATTCAGTATTCATTCACGTGTTCAAAAGTGCACCAGGAACACACACAGCCAATAACCTTTCCTTCCTATTTTTTCCCCTTGAGCTCTCCCTCTCTTTCCTTTTTTTTAGCCATAAAGTACATATTATTAAAGATAAACGCCTTGTTTCTCTGTGAATGGTGAAGAGATCAAAAATTAAAACTTTTCCCTTAAATCATGGCATCTTCTTCAGCACACACACACAAAATCTGCAGTGAATTGGTATGGTGGTTATGTGGCGTTGTTTGCAATATATTTTACTTTATAGAGTATATTGTACCAACCTACCACCACCACCACCAAAACCTCAACTTGCACACAGGAGCAAACTAAAAAACATTCAAAGTACTACATCTACTACAACCAACCAACCAACATTCAAACGGCTGTTTCCCGTTCTTCTCTCTCTCTCCCGTCGTCTCTTCCTTGAACTTCATTATAATAATACAGAAAAAAAAGTTTTTTACACTTCCACTTCTTCTGCCACAACTACTACTACCATCATCATCATCACCGCCACCACCACCACCAAAGAACAATCGCACGATGTACATCACCATTGTATTCTACATAACAAGGAGAGAGAATGCTTGCTGCTGCAAATTCGTCTTATTATTATTATATCATACATATTTTTTATATTCAACCTATACATAATAGAAAACCAAGAAAAAACTTTTTTCTTATATCAAATATACTTCTAAAAAAAGAACGGACGTACTAGCTGTTGTAGTACAAGTTCCTCTCGTTCTCGTATTCTTTCTTCTTCAACAGTTTTTTTCCTTCCTTCTTCCCATTTTCCACTAAAGCATCAAGCAATATTCCATAATAAACCATAATATTATGCTTAAACTTATATTGGTCCCATCTTTTCTTTCTTTCTGTTGAATAGGTAGCACGTTTCACCAGAAAGAAAAACGTAAAACAGTGGCTTGGCATGTTAATATGCAAAAATAGGGTTTTCTTCTTCTTTTTTAAAAATAAAGGATAGAACTACTAATGAACTCGAAAAAAAGAGAAGAAGAATACGAACAACGAAAAAGAAAAAGTTTCCTTCTTTTTGGTTCCACAGGGACAGCTTCTTGATACTTTTTTCCTCATTCATTTCTTTTTTCTTTCATGGTTTTATTGTAAAATAAGTTGTTGAGGGTGCTTATGAGGTAATAAAGCAGCGACAAAAATGTAATAATAATGACTTGAAGAAAGGTAAAGAATGAGAGTTTTATTCATTTACTAATGTCCTTGTGTATTGAATTTTAGTTGAGGATCACAAACTATAATAGCAAATGTGTAACTCAAAATGATATCATGAAATCCTTTTTAAAATCAAAACAGTTAATAGTTTCCAGTGTTAATTTTCTGTTTAAATTTAAAATTACTAATCTCTGTTTACTTGAAATTAAAAGTTAAACTTTTAAAAGTGTTTTACCGCAGTAGTCATATCATTTTTTTCAGATGATCATTCATTCCACTTTGTTTTTTGGCATTCAGATTTCTGTGCACATATTTCAACAAAAGAAGATATTCAACTTTTTTTGTAGTTTGGCCTGCCACGCCACACCATGTTTAACATTTGTGTTGGAAGAAAAATATATAGGCAGTGGCAGCATCTTTTCGTTTTTTTTAATTCTTTCAAACGGAAATAGTGAAAAGTTTATTAAGTTTCAGGTTTTTACTGAAACTTTATGAGAATGGGGGGTACGGGACCAAAAAGTCCGTCTGTCTGTCTGTCCGTCCGCGCTCTAGCGTCCAAAAGCTTCAACCAATTCGGATGAAACTCAGTATACAATTAGATACAGTACCTATTGATTTTATGCTTAATTGGTCTAACGGTTTCGGTGTAACGGTCAATTAACGGTCCCATGCTTTTTAAATAGACAAAAAATATTGTACCAATCGATAGATTATAGAATGGGGATCAAACTTTCTCAGGGGACCATGGTCCAAAACTCACAGTTACATAGCCATTACAGAAAATAACTTTTATTGGTTTTTGGTAATATGACGTCGAAATTGTACAAGTGTGTTTAAATATACCAATTTTAATCATAATTGCCGGCTGAGCCGGCCACCAAACCTGAAACTTGCCCAACTGGTTTACCAGTTTTATTGGCATACTATGTGAGTCGTGAGTCATCAACCAACGCACAAAGCAACAATACAAGTAAAGTAAGATGTATGGGTAATGCGAGTGCCTAAGTATTAGCAGGATAACCTCTATCCTATTTTGCTCCTGAAGAGTTTATCTGCAGTTGGTTTGCTATTTTGCTTAGTTGTAAAGTGGAAACGGAAAGTCTGCCTTTTTCTGTTTCGTAAAATTAAATTAAAGGGTTATTATTATTAAAAGTAGGTACATATCGCATTAACTATGATAACATGAAATAAGTATCCTCCATTTTTTACAATTATTGTTACTTTATTATTTCAGTGCCCAGAAAACGAAAGTTTTACAAAAGGGGTTCTGGAAGTGGTGGTCACAGTAATTCCCAGCTTCACACAAACAGATTTAGATTTATGCCCTCTTCTCCGCTCACATTCTGACAAAACGAAATCGCCTTGAACGAAATACCCTTCTCTGGGTGAACTGATTCCACGTAGAAAAAACTTAAAAACAGATTTTTTACAACTCAGTTTCGTTTGTCATTCTCAAGTCAGTCACAAGGAATAACAACGAAAAATTGTCTGGTCAGGTAAGGTTAGGTCAGGTCAGGTGGTGCTACCATGGTGAGAAAGATTTACTTCTCGAGTTTCTAGTACTTCGTCCATAATTCGTACGGAAAACATCTTGGGTGGGGGTCACTGCAAAAAGGGGGTAACATTTCGTGCAAGTTCGTTTATTTCGCTCTGAGAGGAGGCAGGCATTAGAAGATAAAAAAGACGTCCTGTACTTAAAATTTCTAACCTAACCTAACCTAACCTAACCAAACCTAACCTAACCTAACCTAACCAAACCCAACCCAACCCAACCCAACCCAACCTAACCCAACCCAACCTAACCTAACCCAACCTAACCTAACCTAACAACATATAACAAACAACGTAACATAACGTAACTACCTAACTTCACATATGATAACACAATATTATGTAATATATTACTCTTGAGGGTATAGTGGCCCTTGGGCCGATGCTCAGATTTATAACTCACATTACATGAATTAAAAATATTTCTCAAAAAAATTAAATTCAAATTGTTTATAGCAAAGACAACCCAGGTCAGTCCATTTTTTAAAATCGTTTTAACACTAAAACACATCGTTTGTAAATAAGCGGCAAAGTTCAA
>JAQFXM010000741.1:0-42252 GCA_034693345.1 Entomobrya multifasciata | reverse complement strand
CACCAACTCATCATAATATTTTCTTTAAAAAACACCTTCTTCTCATTGTTGCGGATCCTTTCCAACAACCGTCAACATTATATATGCAATTACTCCGCCGGTCTTCCATGTCTCCGTGTTTTATTGTTGAACAACTGTTATCACAGTGTTTTCAAAGAAAATGTCGGCGACTAAACCTTGTCTGTCAACTGCATGCAAAAAAAATTGTTCATTTGCTTTGGGGTTTAATTTATTTGAAAAATATTTTTTACTTCAGCAATTAATCAAATGTGAGAGGACAATGAAATGTTGTATTGTATTTTTTTTGTATTCACATATGTATTAAAACATATTTACCCGTTTTTTAAGTTTATTGTTGTAAAAAAGTTTGAAGATGCGAAAATCTGAAGAAAATGTAATGTTCATTCATGTGAACATTTACTTGTATCTTGTATATATTGTTAAAATAGCAATTGTGTATTATTATTTGTGAATATTTTACGTTTTGTTGTGTTTTATATTAATGTGTATAGATATAAATATGTATAGATATATATATATTTTATTGTTAGTAACGTTTTAGTTGTTTTAAGTTGATTTTAAATGATGAAAGTTTATTAATTGTCAAAGAATTTTAAGTACAAGTTCATGAACACATACAAGGAACAATGTTTTTTAAACTGGCGTAATTTAGGATAAAGCTGTTAAAATAAAGTTGAAAGCGGTTGTTTATAAAATTATGAAAAAAGTTTGAAAATTACACTTTATTTCCTAGAGCATTTTTTATATTCGGAGATATCAATATTGCAATTGAAAGTAAAACTCCCAATTTCAGTCAACTAACCGTAATAATAACCGCACATTTCATTTATCATATTTATCTCATCTATTTCTTCAAAAGTTCAACCTTCAGTCCCATTCTGCTTTGAGTTACATGAGAAAATTGTCTAGATTATATAGGGTAGTTCTTATGTCGAAATATTAATTCAAATTATTTCAATTCCAACATATCGAAAAATTCCATCACGTGAAATCCTGAACTTTTTTCCAACATACAGTAAACTTGAAACGACAAATAAAATTCTAAGCACCTAAAAACCCATTTACTTTTCCTTCAGAACATCTGCCAATCATAAAATAATTTCAACAAATAATTGTCGCAGGTACGCTACATTGATCTCAATAAATTACCAGCAAGCACAATAATTAGGCTTTATGATAACTAACTACTAGGTTTACATTTTACATGCATATTTTTGCGTTGCTGTGAAAAGTAATTTTAAGAATTAACATTTTATAATTTTTATAGTGATTAATCCTAAGAAAATGAACTTAATTGTAAATTGTAAGTGGCCAAGTTGCCATTTCATCTAAAATTACCAGAAGCCAAAATCATTTTGCGTCTCATTTTACCCCGAAAGTTATTTCCAAAGGTATTTTTAATCATTCATTCATTCCCCGAAAATATTTACATATTCAAAAAAATCATAAAACCATTGCATTGGGTTTTACCATCTTAAAATTATAATTGCAGATTATTATAATGCCCTCAGAAATTTGTCGTGCTGATTTTTATTTTTTGACGAGATGACTATCTAAAAATTATACAAGCCCATGGTCCTGAGGCCCCGTGTTTTTCATTCCCAGGAATTGCCATTCTCAGAAACAATGCCTCGTGTCATTACAGTCTTTGATTTCATTTGCCATAATTCAAAAATTATTCAAAACAGGATATCCAATAATACAATACCCAGAAGTATATCGCAGAATCAAAATCATATAATGTATGTTCCGCATGTAAATATATTTTAATTTCCATATTTCTTCGAAACTAAGATCATCAACCACAAAACAAACATTCATCTTCTCCAATATTCCATAGTCTACCCATTCATTTTTCATGTACCTCGAGCATGATCAGTGATCAGTGATCACCTTGGCTTGGTAAAAAAATTCACACCGAAACGATGAACCAACGCATAACGGTACTTACATGACATGACGTAGGGTGTTGGGTTCACTGACGCTTTTCATTTCTGGAAAACTCCAAAACGGATGCAATTCATCCACATTTAAATATCATTTGCATTTATACAAGCCTTGAGAATTAAATTAAATTTGTCGCCTTGTCTCTGGTCAATGACTCGCTGGATTTAAAAAAAAAAAAACTTGTCCCTTTTTTTAAATTTCTGATCAATCCATCTACCAGTTTTAATTAAAAATTTACAAATGAAATCGACAACAATTGGCATGCATGTATCTAAATCAAAATGCTATACAAATACATACAACACAGAAAACATTTAGTCGATTACAGTTATGCCCCTTCTGCTTCATGTTCTTTAAAAGTAAAAAGAACGCAAAATGTTTTCATAGTAAATTTCCACTCTCTCATCTCATCACAATCGTAAAGCAAGCAAAAGTACATAATATTATGAAGACGTATCTCGTCTCGTCGTCGTGCGTGGTTTGCTTTTGGTTCCTTGTACAAAACAACGTAACGTTTTCCTATATTCTACCATATGCATCCTTTTCAAGTTAAGTATAAGAACAAAAATGAGGAGGAGGAGTAGGAGGCGAAAGGGTTTATACATAACAACATGGCAAATGGCAAAGCAAAATGCAACATATGTTAAGTTATTAAATTGCATTCTGACTTGACTATAAGTTCTTCTGATTCTGATGAAACTCTCAAACTAAAAGGATATCCTTCATAAAAACTCAACTAGTTAGTTTTTCTACTTATGCTACGTGCTAAATGAAAGAGTTAAATTATCATATCATCATGCACTATGCACCCTTTTTCTGCATTCTACACCTTTTATGTACACAAATACTACACAACAAAATATGAATATGACATTTTTCATGATTTTCTAGAATTATCCCAGGCAGTAATATATACACAAGTACTAAATATTTATATATTATCCTACACATAAATACTTGCATTGTACATTGCATGATGGTGGTGTTTAAATGTATACATTTGTTTTTCATCCGTCTTACACACACGCACTGACTGACTACTAAACTAACTAGTATTTTTACTATTTATTAATTTTATGATCATCTTCATCTTCTTGATTCTAGAGAAAAAATAGGTATGTTGGTATTTGGTACGGCTCGGCTGTGAAGTCTAAACTGAACATGAACTGATTTGAGATTTGAGTTGAAATTAAAAGCACGTTTGTGTATGCACAGTTGTCTGAGTGTGTTCAATTTTTTTTCTGTACATCTGCAATAATAATAGACTGTGAGTGAATGAAGTGAACAGCAGAAGTACACAGACAGACTTTTAGTTCAGTTGAACTCATCCTTGTGCACTGAATGGATGTACACATACTTTTAGGTGATTGCAAAAAGTAGAGAAGAGAAGTTCTACTCTCTCTCTATCACCTTCACTTGTTCAAATGCATTAAAATACACACACATCACATTCATCAGATCAGTCAGATTCATCATAGGAATATTCATCATTCATTAATAGTTAGTTTAACGTTTTTCGTTTAACTGGTAGATTAGGATTGGGAAAAATTATATATCAGGTGTTCTGTTCTCTAACCTTTAAATGTTAGTTGAACTTGTGGTTGCTCAAGGAAGTTAGTTTTTAGAGTAGAGACGAAAATCTCTTAATAAACTTGGAGAGTCATAAAAAAATTCCCAGATTTTTTAATATTTATGTGGTTTACAACGTGGTAGCAATTAAATAATTGCAGTTAAAATCTGGGAAGGTAAGTTGAAGGTGATTATTATAGTTTATATTATAATTTAAAATTAGCTTTGGTGATATTTGTTTTTAAATTGGGGTTTATTTATGATTTATATTTATTCAGGTCATCGTGGTGAAAATGTACGCTAGTAGTCAACCAGCAAGTTTTACGGACTTATTGTCCATCGCCCAACAAAATGCAGCGGCAGCGAAAAAGAAAGCTGCTAATACTCAACTCCTTCCGGAAACGGGGCGTCCCAAGAAAGCAGATCCAAAACAATCGAAGTTGAAGGAAGGAGTGGCCAAATTCCTCGCTAAACGGGAAGAGGAAGACAAGAGAAAAAAAGAGCTTGAAAAGGTGAAAAAGGATAAACTTTTGCAGTTAAGGAATCAAGACAGAAAGGCAGCGAACAGGGTGCGGAAAATGTTGTCGATGACAAAGTCAGCTAATAAAAGTTGTATGGAGGATTCCAAAGATTGTTTAAATGCTAGTGTTGCTGCACAAGGTAATATTACATAACTAATTATGTATTTAAAAGTTTATTAAATGTTCAAAAATCCACAGTAGTAAAATTAACGTGTTTTAATGTTTTTAGGAGAATTCCAGCCTGACGAAGATGACTACGGATACACTTCCAACTATGCCGACATGATGCATCAGAAGATGATGGAAAAATACAAAGCAATTCCAATCAAGCCCACATTTCCAGAAGCCTCCAAAGCACCAGTTCCAAAGCATCAATCTCTCTCATCGAAAAATGGGACGGGTTGGCGAGGAAAAAATAATTCCTCTGCTGATGACCAAGGCTACTCCAGCCCTGAACAAGACAATCATGAAGACAAGCCTCAACCACAAGCCTCTAGCCATAGCCATAAACCCGCAAAACCAGAAAAGCCTAAGAAACCTAATAGACCTCCACCTCCAGATTACCGTCAATTGCTCCAACTAGCTGAACAAAAGAAATTAGAACCTGCGATTCCTATAAAACCTATAATCGACCCAAAAGACAAAGAGACATTTGAATTTGGACGGCCAATGACAGCCAAAGAGAAGAAACAATTTTTAGCCGATAAGGAATTAAAGGAAAGATTAGCCCGCAGAATGGCAGACCTACCAGTGCCACCTTCAGATAAAAATAATAACAGCAATGACAAGCCTCTCGGGAAAATGCCAAGTTTTAAAATCCCTAAAGCTGGATCGAAGCAGGAAGCTGTTCCTTCTCCTCAAGTGGACAAGGCGTCCCCTCCCAAAAAACCTAGGTTGGCTGACACCGAGCCGTCTCGACAATCTAAAGAATCACCAAAGCTATTAAGTGCACTTGAGGGACCATCCGCCACCAAATCAAGCAGTAAGCCACAAAATGGCATACGACCCGCCGCTCCAAGCAAGCCATCCTCCTCCTCTCGTCCTATAGAAAAATCTGTGCCTAAACCTAATAGGGAACCTCCGACATTAGCATCTAATAATTCACCTGCGCATTCTTCTAAATCGAGAGGTCAAGTGCCTGTGAAGACCCCAGATCCTAGAATGGAACGACTTGTCCAGGAAAGGAAAGAAATCATTAAGGAAAAGCCCCGCTATCTTGCTGCCTTTGAAGGCAAATCGGTAGATAGGGATAGAGAAAGAGATCGGGACGGACATCCTAAGAAGCAGCCTCTTCTCTCGACTGACTCAAATAAACCAAGGCCGGGTAGCAGTAGTCGTGATGATTCGCGGGAGAAACCCCGTCCTATGAAGTTACCGCAGGATGACAGAGACAGAGGTCGTCAAATGAAGGGCAGGGATCCTCGAGAGACTGATATGAGACCACCGGTAAGACGCGGTGGTGACATGGGACCACAACATAGAAGGGATATGAAACCAGGACATAGGATGCCAATGCCACGTGATGATGATAGTCCACCTAGAATGAGGCCTGGTAGCAAACCGTTTAAAGGTTCGTATTTAATTTGCCGAAAAATCTGTTATCAAATTTGGTCATCATGTAAAAATGTGTTTTTCATTGTGATAATTTTGTAGGAAGAGCTGTTATTGACAGTGATGACGAGTATGACAGTGAGATGGACGACTTTATTGACGACTCTGAAATGGATCTTGGCAATATTTCTGCGGAAATTAGTAAAATATTCAAGTATGACAGGAGGAAGTACATGTATGACGAAAGTGATGACGAGTGTATGGAGTCAAGCGTTGCACAGCAGATGAGGGAAGAGCAGCAAAGTTTACGAGCAGGTATATTATCATAGCGTTTAATTGATGTCGTAAAACTAAAACGGATATCCTCAAAACGTTTACATAATGGGCAAATTGTTTACTTTGTTTTATTAACAGGTATTAAAGAAGACTTGGAAGATATTGCTCGCGAAGAGGCAGAAAAACGGGAAATGAAGATGAAAATGAAGATGAAAAAGAGAAGATAAAATGGTTGTGTTGTTGGTAGGAAATTGACTGTTTAAATATCACATCACAAAATCTCAGGAAGATTTATCGATTTTTCAACGTTCAATTTAGTTCCTTTTTTCTCTTTGTGTATTTTTATTTGCAAGTAGGATTTAGGTATTTTGTAAATCAAGGGCGCATTTCGAAGCATGTTTTAATATATTTTATGTATATAGGTGCATAATGTGTGAATACGTATGCAGTTTGCAATTTTTTCGCGTTAGAACAATTTAACGGATTTTGTTAATACGTATAACTTGTAAAAATTTAAATCGCTTATTTAAGGAAATAGAAATTTTGACATGCAATTAATTTTGTCAAACCTTTTTACCAACTGAAGTCAGCTTTTCGAAGCTGCAAAAAATGTGTGATATGAAGACGTTAAGGAAGAAGCATTTTATTGTTGAATAAAATAAATAATACATTTGCTAAAAACGGGTGGTAATTATTATTAGTATTTATAACATACAGATTATGCTCTATGATTAGTTATTAGTCATAAAGTCAGATCAAAACTAAACGATATGCATATTTTTTAGGTCAGGAAACTTGGCCCAACGGGACCTGGGTTAACTTATTTTCAAAATTTAAAAATAAAACATGCAGTATTGTTACATAGATAGACGCGTATACCAAAACTATATATTTCTGAAAATATTCAGGTCAAAATGTTGGCTCATTTTAGCGTCAAAACGAGTCAAAGTTCTGATTTTTCTACAAATAAGAACTTTAACGGCATTAAAATTGTGCGAAATCAACATATTTTTTTAATTTTTCATGAAATAACAACTGTTTTAAGTTTTAACCAGTTTTTGAACTGATAAGTCGCAAGTACTCTATATCCTGTTGTCAGGTTTATTGTCAGTGTTTTTACTCTGTTATTTAGTAAATGCATGGGATGCAGTTTATAGTTTCGTAAAACTATTAAAATTGTGATGGCTGTGTAGTCTAATGAATGGTAAGACGCTTGTATGGTTAGCAAATAAGACTGATCTCAATATAAAAAGGCTAATTACGTAAATTTAAAATCTTTAATGCCACCACCATATCATTGTCAAACAACATTGTGCCACAGTACGTGAGAAATCTAAGTTCGATTTCTGGGACAGTTCCTTTAGTTTTTTAATTTGACGGAATAATATACATAAATATCTTTAATTTAAATTTATTAAAAGCTAATTATTAGCTGTGATAACAATCACCATCAATTAAATATTTTTAAAAAAACAATCTTTTTGATTACATTGAGGCGTGAGTCGTTTCAAGACAGGGCAATCAAACCAATTAGTAGTTAGCTAGTTAACGCTAACGCTGTATCAGTTACAAAACCATGACCTGCTTCATTTTGTCAATCAAATGATTCTTTGTCAAAATCATTATCAAACCGTTATCAGAACAATACTTAGTCTTTGTTTTCGGTGATCAATTACACCCCCACCATCACTGTATCCATCAATTATGCAGTGATAATCATGTTCGCTAATTGTAGGAAATTGTATATCTATAATCAATACACCTTCACAAAATAGACATGTGAACACTACAATTTATGGTTGGTTATCTCGTTATGATCAAGATTTAAAATTCAGTCTCTACTTCTTATTTTCATGGCTTCTATTTTAGACATTACTCCTCACAAGCAAATTAAAAACTTCAACAAATTGCAAAGTAAACCATAAAGCAATTATCAGATTGTAACAAATATACCTCAGCGACTCAATAATATCGTGATGCTGAGGGCAGAGTTTGGTATTTCTTCACTACGCCACACAAGTCGTATTTCACAAATAAATAGACATCATAAGAATCTCTTCCGATTTTTTATGCATAATTTTTACTTGTCGTGATCCACCTTTGAACTGTTGATACAATTTAGGCGATTATAGTTGCGATGCAGTGCATCATCATTTTGTATTAAAAATGCATCCCAGAATTTTCTGTTGTTAATAAATTATGTGAAAGGTTCATATAGACGGCCAAGAAAAGTGGCTTCATTTTACACAATTCATTCAAATGTAAATGCTATTGCAGAGTGTAACGAATGGGTCAGTATAATATTGTGGAATTGCTTCTAGTCGACCGTTGCTACTGACGAATTTTTTTAGTCGAACTTGTTATTTAGTCGTCCAATTTTTTTGTCGACCTGGTTAAATAGTCGACCAATTATTTAATCGAAATTTGTTAGTCGACAAAGCTTCAGTGGAAACTTTCTTGTCGAATAAAGATATAACATCTTGACAGTATCAACACATATAAATCGTAAAACTAAAAGTGTAGGTTTCCTTGTAGAATTAGTCTGATGCGATTACGATTGTAGTACTAAATTCACGATTTTATGGCTGCCTTGCTTAAACTCAATAATATTTTGAGCCTGATGGTGTTAACCAACGTCCGTACAGTCATATTTAATATTTAATACTTTAAGCTGCATTGAAACATATTTCTCTTCGCTTATGTAATTGTAGATCATTTAAAGAAAACTTACTGATTGAATTTCATGACGACAGGGACAGGGAAAACAAAAAATGATAAATTATTTCAAAATTCCCTGCTAGACGCTACATTTTTATGCTATTGATGACATCAAGTTATCAATCATGGCAATTATAAACAAGACATTATACATAGGGGCTATGAAAATATTTATATTGTAGCTGGCCATCGCAAAATTTTATACTGAGACACACATTATTTTTATTAATAAGCTGACCTATAATAATGTACACTTTCGACTCTTTATACAGTCGACTTATTATGCATTCGACTAAATACACAGTCGACTGTCATACATTCGACAAAATTCGACTAATTTTACAGAGTCGACTAAGTATATATTCGACTACTGAAAACGATTCGACTAAAACATTTCGACTAATAAAAATGAGTCGACTAATAAAATTCCACAATATATTATCGTCACTGTATGTTGTCGACTAAGTACATTTCCACAATATTATTGCCTCCCGCAAAAAAATTATGTTTATGGTTTCTTAACTAAAGTGATCCTTTGCTCTATTAGGTTATACAGCGTTTTCTCATTTGCTTGCTGCACTGACGAATGTAAAAATAATATAATCACATTGGTTTTGTATCGCAGACCTATTACCTAAACTATCAAACAGTCAATTCAAATTTCATTGATTGAGCCATTTCTTGGAAATGTTTATGAACTTTTACCTTAATTATTTTAAACATTTTGTGTCGTAATCATGACTTTAAAAAAATTCCAAGACAAAATGCTTGTGGGAGTAGTTCGGAAAAGCATATGAAAGTATGTAGCAAGTGGAGAAAGTTGCAAGTTGATTATAAACACATATGGAATGATGGTCAAATGTATAGACTTCTAAATCTAGTCACTTCACAACGCAGTTTTGCTAGTTAGAATCGGGTAGAAAACGTATCAGCGGACATTTTTGTCGCAAACTGTTTTGCTGTAGTCCAACACACCTTCTTCTTACTCAACAATAGAAATGCTAATTTTCTAATAAGCCAAAAATTCAAGAAAGTATGCCAATCATAAAGCTAAGCTTCGTATCAAAATTTATTCTCAAAGTGATTATGAAGCATTCTGATAGTTTTAGTTTACTGCTGGTTTCATCAACTGGTTGTGCATTTGGAGTTGTGCATTTAGAGGTGTGCGTTTTGAGCTGTGCATTTGTAGTTGTATTTTGTATATACAACCAAAAATATCATGGCGCACTAGGGACCGAAGCCGTGAACGCGTTACCGCTAATGCGAAGCTCAAGCCATAGAGACAATTCAAATGTTGTAAAACTAACCTGAAGAGTTCTATCATTTTAATTTGTTTTGTTTGGAGGACGTCTGTTAGTAATTCATTGCACTTGAAGTTTGATTTAATCGGATTGATTTGAAAGTCTTGAATGTGGAGGGATAATAATTGTTTGTCGTTTCAAAACGATTTGTTTAGTGAATTCTGACGGGGTTTATGCTTATTCAAATTGTGTGTCATTTCAATGCATGTAGTATGTTTTGAAGGCGCCTAAAGATAATAACAATATCACTATTATATTTTTAAGTCGTATCACAATACCCCACAATATAAAATTACGGAAACGCTATGTTCCCAAAATGTCACAGGTAATGATGAACAAAGTTAATATTTTTGGGCGAAAAATGCATAATAAATGGGCAAATTTTTAGCATTTCAACTAAAGTAACAAATCAACCACTATTTATGGTGTCTCGCAGAACCTTTGGTGACAAGGTGGCAGGTGTAATCCAAATCAAATTTCCCAGAATGGGCACATCAATGCAATAAATATTGAAAGTTGTGTAAAATTCTTTATATTTTAGTTTAAATAAACGTAAAAAGCCAAGTATAAGTGACATTTTTATTCTTGGTATCCCATAAACATTTTATTTACATTTTACTATTCATTAAAAACTCAAAAAACACTTTAAATAACGCTCACATACAAATATAATCTTCTTTAAGTAATACAACAATAACCATAAAACAGTAAAGGATAATAAAAACGACAGTATAGTTTGATAGATAAAAACGCAATAATCTTCGTTGCTCTATACACAACTATTCAATTTTAGTTATGGACGAACATGCAGAATAATGGCTAAAAAAAATACCCACCTCATCCATCCTAACAATAGCTTATTAAACCACTTACTTGTTTATGAACATACATTATTTATTTTTAAACCATACCAAAATTGAATATATCTGTTGTAATGCAAAAGTTACCATTTTATAAGTTAATTAATTATTTGATTCTACTTCCCCCATTTAATTTCTTAATTGATAAATCCATACTAAATTCAAACATCCTCAACTACCAACTTAATCCTGCTACCCTTGACCATGTAAAAGTTTTATTAAAAATGTGCTCTGTAGGGTTCCAATTGGCTAAATAACTGTTTCAGTTCATCTCTATCAAGTTTAATTAAACGATTCTTGGACGTTCGACTCAACAACTCTAATATAATCAAAGCAGTTTTCTCCAGATCAGCTTTCTCCCTATACCCCAACCTTTTCTTCTGCTGATCTTCCCGTAATCCAATTGCAATTGTCTCGCTTAAAATCCACAAATCTCTTCTCATCCTTGCAATTTCTCTTTGATAATTTGCACTGCAGTCCATCATATCTTTTCTAAACTTGATACATTTTTCTTTCGTCTTTCTTGCCAAACTGCTACCCTGCTCGCTAAAGTATGCCCATTTTCCTGAATTCCAAACTGAAATTTCTTCTCCTTGCCATTCTCCTTTCAATAGATCCCTATTGTTTTTATCACTGTAGTCTTCTTTCAACCGGAAACGAGAATCTAAACCAATGCAACTTCGCGACAATAAATCGCCCAAGACAAACTCAGCCGTAACATCAGAATCATCCACAGTACAACTCTCTTCAAACCCAGCAATTTCCCCGGCATCCCTATGCCTTTTTCGAACAATGTTGTTGTACCAGAAAGGCACAACAAAGATAACCTTCTTTATTACTTGGTAATTTGATCCATTACCTGTAATGGAATTTAGTTTAGCTTCCACTAAACCCTTCCAATAGTTCAAAAAGATGCCAAGAACCAGATCCAGTTTGAGATACTTCAGTTTCTCATTTTGAATAAACATGATGGTCGGATTTTCCTTACGAACAAGACATCGACCAAAGTTCCACCATGCAACTTTCTTTTTCCACATAGCTGGATTGTTATTCTTTGCGTCGACATATCGGTAGACAGAGTGTCCAAAAGAGAAAAAGTTTCCTTGGATAATACCCAAAGCTAAAGGGACGATCTTGCCTCTGGTTTGGTTGTGATTTTTTGTAGTCAAGGATAAATGGGTGCCGTCTTTGTAAAGCAAACTGAACCAACAATGAGTTGGCAACATGTGGACCAGTAGCGCTGGTGATGTATCATAATCAAAAGGGGACCCTTCCTTCCGGTTGATGCTGGAACTCCCAACGAAGGGCATGGCTCCGTTGGTGTCCATTCTACACAAATCATTAAGCATTTCCATTTGACAAGATCAAATGTGCTGATGACAAATTAGAGAAAAGAAAAAGTAAAAAATGCACGAGACCAGTGAAATATTAACTTGACCAATTAATTAAACTTGACTTACCCAAAAAAATATTTTTAAAAACTTTCAATCTCAGGTTCCCAAGCTGAACATGAGATGCACAAGAGCGAGTTTTACAGTCTGCTCTAAGAGAGCTCTTGACAAAATGAATACCAAAACTAGAAATCACGCTTGATTTATATAATTTGGTTTACTGCTCACTTACTTGGGTTAAACTTGTGAATGGCCATTTTTTATACCCATCTTTAAGTTTAACATTACAGATCAACTGTTTTTAAATTAAAGATTTTCGAATGCACTAAACAATTACTAAAAAATTCAGTATCGTATCGTATTTTATGCAAGTTGTAGCATAGTTTGCAGTTGGAAGTGTAGTAATAATAGAAAAGTATAATCATCATTATATTCGATATTACATATCACACTTATTGTTTTACCATCATAGCTATCAATTTACACTCTGGAAAATAGGTTTATGATTCATTGTTCATACGCTGTGAAATCTCGTTACAAGCTTTGCTCTTTGTTTTGCAACCCAAGATTAAAGAATAGTTGGATGAGTAAAAAGGAATGCCGAATGTGAGCTGCGAGCAGGCAACAGATAATTGCTTTCGTGTGTTGTCGTTGTCACTTTTATGCTTACAAAAGAGATTTCCTTTTTACGATACTGAAACAAAACGGCAGAAAAGTATTCATTTTGTCTGTCAGTCTCTTCGTTAATCGAAATTTTATTGATTTTCATGCTCCAGCGCCCAAACCAAGGTCAAGTATTAAAAAGCCAAAAGAAATCGTCTCCTTGAATTTTTTAATAATGTGAGATATGTAGATGCACTAATACGATACCATACCATATTTACTACAATAAACTTAACAATCCTCATAAAATTTCAGCAACGTTCTTAAAATCAGTTTTATGTTAAAAAGTGACAGGGACGATATAATGCACGTGTTCAACTATTAAAGACGAAGACGACTGATAAAATAGCGAAAACGTAAAATTAGCTTTAAAAATATTTTTTTGTAGCAGGTAATTGTCAAGTCAAGTATTATTTAAGTACTTGAATCCTCTTCATGAGACAAATTGCATGGCATAAGGCATAATAGGGTAAAAAACATTGAACATTTTGCACTTTACGTCATAGTCATAAAATACCGATAAATATGCATGATTTTTTTTGATGACATTTGTAAATTAAATGTTAGCGTATATATTTAAACTTGTGTCTTATTAATTAACTGAAGCGCTACGATTAGATAATCATTACCCTTTTCTCTCTCACTATTATGTCGTGGATATTTGTTCAAAGCGCTTTCTACCCTTCCGTCTTCACTTTTTGCTGAAATATGTCTTTTTTACATAAAAGTTCGATTTTTATTTTCCGTGTCGTTTTGGAGTTAGAAAAATCGGACGGTGAAATTAGATAAATTACAGATTACGTAAATAAAAAGGTAAATAGTAGTTTCTAAATACACAGGATTTTTCATGAGATGATGGATTAGGTATGCGGAAGAATGTTTTTGGATGTAGTCGTGATTTATCAAATTAAACGTCTGCATGCATTTCCGGCAAACCAATAACATTTCCAGCGTATTATTCGTTATTATTTTCGTCTCAAGCTGCGTTTTTTTCGTGAACTTTTATCTGCGCCTTGTCATTATGAAATAGTGTGCTATTAGCATACTTGTTCCCTAAAAAAATTATATTAATGTTGATCATCTTCCACTTTCTTCTAGAAAACGATTGCACGTTTTACAAGTAATACAGGAGGAGTTTTTACAATGCAAAATTTAAATAGCAGATCAAACATGTACATTTCGTGATTGGTAGAACCCCTCCCAGCTCAAAATTCAATGCAATTTTATTTCGCTAATGCGTTGATTCGCTAGTAAAACTGATTCAGTTACCATGTTTGATTTCTTAAAATCAGTAATTAAATATAGCAACAAGTTTCTCGGACAATTCATTCGTGAGAGGAAACTGGGACTGGGACGTCGTGAGACATTAGTAAATGTTTGGGTTTCATTTCGTGAATAGTAAATGTTGGCCAACTTCTTGTTTAATTACCGTTTGTTCAAAATATATAAAGTATTTTTGATGGATAATAGAGAGTGTGGACTAGTGTCTAAAATGATTGAGGAAACGTAACACAACATAGAACCAGAGAAAAAAGAGTAATAAAAAGTTTGGATGGGCGATTGTTTTTTTCACATATCACAGCTTTTGCAATTTCCATTTCAGTAAATTTACCTTTGTCCGTCCTAAAACCCCAGTGCGTCAATTCCCCTCGACAAACTCCCAGCATGTAATTTCCGCGCTAAACCAATTTCCCAGCATACCAAATTGCCCGCATTGCGATTTCCCAGACCTAATGTTAAGTCCATGCTAAACCTAACCCAACCTAACCTATTTTTTAAAGACAAAACCCAATGCTAAGTCCATGTTAAACCTAACCCAACCTAACCTAACTTTGTTAGAACAAACCCCGATGCTAAGTCCATTGTTTCCATGCTTAGTCCTAGTTTAAATCTAACCCAATCTAACCTAACCTCCAGCATACAAAACCTCATGCTAAGTCGATTTTACACTGGAATTGCAATTTGCATAGCAAATTAACATTTGACTTAGCATAGCAATTTAACATAGGACTTAACATAGCAATTTAACATAGGACTTAGCATAGCAAATTAGCATAGAACTTATCAATTTGGCTGGCCGGGACTTTAATATTTCTGGGAATTTGTATTCTGGGAGTTGGTTGCCGGGAATTGACGCACTGAGAAATTGCCGTAGGGAATTAATGTGATACGCTAAAACATCCGTCCCATACTACATCATGATATTTACAAAGCCAATGCAATGTAACCCAGATAAACTATATTTTCAAAGAAACTATAAATTGAACATCAATATTTAAAACTTTAAAACTTTTCATGAAACAAATGTTTTCAAATAATTATAAAGTAAAACAAGCATATGATGATTTTAGATTTAATTTTACTCCTTTTAGAACCGTTAATTATAATGTAATTTAATTGATGATTGATTTGCTCTTCTAAAAGTTAACAAACATTTTTTATGATTAGCTTTATTTGGTAAGGTTTACTTAAATTCATCATCTTAAAAGTTATCAATGTAGCAATACTCTGTATATATTTTTTTGAACATTAATTCTTCTTTTGGTGACAGAAAAATATAACTTATTTTAGAAAAGGCTACTGTGTACTGAGAAATTTGTTTTGTAGATGTTGCAATTTGCAAATGTTCCATTGTTACGCACACATTTACTGTTTGGTATCAATAATACGAATGCAATGTAACTGTTAAAATGCCTTTACTCTGGTAACGGTCGATCGATTGTCAATTTTCATTATATAAGGTGTAATTGACCAGAGGTACATATAATATGTCAGGTTTAAGCCTTCATAGTCAAAGGATTTGTAAACTATTACGATTGCGCCAATTATGTTTTTACCTGGGTACTTGTTTATTATTTCATATTTAAAAATTAGTTTGAAATGCGTGCTATGATCAAAAATGAGTTGTCTTAAAACAAATGGAAATATGATTAAAAATAAATATTTAGACAAATATCTTTTCCGAAACTCTCCTCTTTTTTATTTTGCAAGAATTTAAATAATATTCGCTACGCATGAAGTATATAAACTGTAAAAACATTTTTTCTTATAGAAATTTAATGTCATTTAGCTTTGCGGGGATCATAAAAACACATCTTAACATCAATTTATTTGTATGTGGAGTAATCTGACATTTTATACTCTAATGCGTAAATACCTACAGCACAAAAAATATTAACAAAATATTTACAAGATTTTTTCAAGTACTGTTACACTTACACTTATTTTTGCCTAAAAGTGTAGATTGTGCATTTATGTATGTAACACACATCATCAAAAAATATTACATGCGTTTGTTTTTTTAAATCTGCAAAAACAAATGTACAAACTAATTTACAATTATAGTAATAACGTAACAGGTTTTCAGTGCGGTTGATTGCAGTAGTTAAAAAACAGTTTGCCTAAAATAAGTTTAATTACAACAGTTATTTTCAATGTAGTAATTTAATATTTCAGTGCTGCTATTGTATGCTTTTTGGGAAAAAAACGGGGAAATTAAAATCTGTGACAAAAGGGTTAAGATTGTAAAGTAAATTTGTTTATTTTGTTTTACTCCACTAAAGACCTAAAATTATAAATGGCAACAATTACTTTTTAAAATTTACATTCTATTATTACCAAAATTTATAGGAGAAGCGTTTGCATTCAAAAAAATCATTGCAGTATTTATAAAGTAATGGTTTAATATTAGAATATTTCATAAAATAAATCATTTTCGTGATTACATAACTACTTTGATGATGATTGTATTTGTATGGACGGGTTGTAATTGTATATTGTACACAACAAAGTGTTTTTTGGAAGCCCAGTGTAATTAACAAAGTATTAATTATCACATCACCATCACTTATTCATTATTTTTGGCAAACATAGTAGCAACTATGAATATGAATAATAACATTTTAAAAATAAGCACGATTTATAATAATTTTAATTTTAAAATTTTAAAATAAAATTCCAAAAAATTAGTAAGGCACTTCTGACTCATCAAAAACTTGTCCAAGTTTCCAAAGAGATTACTTTTGTGTTTTATGAGGAATTCACTCTGATTATTTTTAAGTATATAATTTTCATGTTTAGAATGACATTAAGAGTTGGAAAAGATTGAGTATCAGTTGGCATTTCATTAATTTCCTACAAATAAGATTATGTGGAATGTAAAAAATTAACCCATTTTAAATTGCATTTTTAATACCATAATTATCATCATCAATGCACGTGTTTTAGCTGCTCAGTTCTTTTTTAATAATTATACACATTTAATACAAATATTATACTTAATAGGAATTAAAGTTATATTTATGGAATGTTTTGTTTTTGTTTGGCTGCGACAAGAATACATATTATTTTGCGTTTATTTAGTTAGCTGCTTCCAGACTTTTCGGATTACATCCCAGACTCGGCAATCCCTTCATCATCTGGTTTAAAAATTATAAGTATTGCGTTAGTACTGCTTTGAAGGAATGACAGATTAGCACCTTTCATAACCAGTATACTTACGATGTGGTACCTTCAAAGGCGTCGTTTGTGATTTCGCGAGGCGATGGAATGTCATTTTCTTTTCCTTCCAACACACTCAATAGGCACTGGTGAATACATATGTACTGCTGCTCAGTTTGTACCATCCATACCTGTTATAGTACCAACAAAATAAAATTAATTAGATTTAATTACTAACATTTGAAATGGATACTTTCAAGTTAGTAAGTACTCACTCTTTCTCGGCGCATATTATAGACAATGCCGAAAATGTCCACAATGTCAGACTTTTTGATATGCTGAAGAATACGATCCAATGCGATAAATGTTCCAGATCGACCTACACCAGCACTGCAATGAACAACAATAGGACGAACTCGATCAATTTCTGGAGGAACGCGATCTCGGAATGCCCGAACAAATCGGACGAGAATTTGCGGAGGATCGGGAACTCCAAAGTCAGGCCATGTTGTAAAGTGAAGGTGTTTGATGATTCGATATTGATCGCCCTAAAATACAAGAAGATTGTTTTCGAAATATTATTTTATTGTTATCACAAAAGAATTCTTAGTGATAATAAGTATATTTTTGTAAATATTTTACCCTCTGCATTCTAAACTCCGAAATTATCCAGTCTGGAAAGCGACTTTCATTCAATATCTGAACCTGAATGTCGCCATAATACTGAGGCATTGTGTCACATGGCCAGTACCGATCACATTTCTCACGACCTTTCTCTACACATCTTGTGAGCATCACAATGGATCTGGAGTTGGACTCCCAACACATTCGCCAGAAGTCGTCCCGTGTAGAAGGAAGTGGTCCTTGTGTGACGATGAACTCCCGTGGAGAATTGAAACCCTACAAAGAAAGCCAATTACTCATTATTTTCTGTATGCATGCATGGTTAAGTATAAATGAATAAAGTTAATATGTATTTACCGTAACGTAATTTGCATTGATGTAGTCGCTACCCTCATCATCATCAGTCGGCTGAAGTTTGAAACGAGACTGGTCATAAGGAAGAATATTTGTAAATCTGTTTTTCGGTCGATTCACTGGAAGATCAGCGGCTGTACAAAGTTGATCACGACCAACTCTCTTAGCTCTTCAAATTCTTCAGAGAAACGGAAATCTGAATCAGCAGACATTTTACGGTAGTGTTCCGCAAAGTCCTTCAATTTCACCGGACGACTAATGGGGAGAAAGAAAGAAATATTTAATACATTGCTATAGTTTAACTAACTAGCAAATGATCAGCACACTAAATCGGCTAGAGTTGTGAAAAATAGTGAAAAATGCAGATTTTAGTACGTTGATTACGAATATAATTACCAAACTCCCGAATGGGGCTATTGGGTTTATGGGGAACAAGTTAAGGTAATGCTCTTATAATGGGCGACCATAAGGTGCTCTTCGCCATAATAGGCGACCATAAGGCGACCATTTTCTTGTAAATGCGTCACTTCAACTTTTCCCTCATAAATTCAAATGGCTCCATTGGGGAATTCAGTAATTATAATCGTAATCAACATACCAAAATCTATATTTTTCACTATTTTTTACAACTCTAGCTGATTTAGTGCGCTGATCCTCGTGAGTCGTTAATTTTTTCTGTTTTTTGTATTTTGTATTAAACTTACGTTGGTTCAATGATTGACTCCGGCAGAGACGCAGTATCGTCATGACTACCTCCTTTCTTGGCTCTTTTACCAAAAGTACCTCTTCTCCTTCTGACATACAGCAAACAACCGACAAACAGGATGATAAGGATGAGTGGAATGATAAGTGTGAGAATGAGCCAGGTGTTATCATGATCAGTAAACATTTCCGAGTAAACTGTATCACTAAATTTGTCATCATCCGTGAACGCTCTAATCTTGACAAAATATTTCCTTCCAGCTCTCAACGGTCCATTGCAGTAGATCTTCTTCGGAGTACAACTTCGATTAGCCCCAATCTCAAAGTCTGCCACTTGTCCATGTGTAAATGGATTGTATGGCTCAACAACTTGGTATGCAGGCCACTTGTGGAACTGCTGTACTTCCGCCCAGGTTTTGGGATCCAGATGGGTGGCAGGATCTTGAAGAAGGTCCTTATCCTCTGCCACAATAATTGTGTACTTTTTTACTTGACCATTCTTGTTAGAAAAGTAGTTATCACGGAATCTGATTTTAATAGTGGTCGCTGTTTTGGTAAGTTCAGTAGGCTTAGCAGCAGCATCCGGTGCAGGAGGTGCGCGTATTGGCATTTTCTTTTCTAGAATTCGAGGCGGACCAGGTCCCACTTTAGTACGGGCTTCAATAGCAAAAGTATATGAATAGCCGGGTTGCAATCCAATAATTGTCCCTTTGCCCTCTCTTGGTGCAAAACTTTTGCTGCTGTTGAGAGGCTGACCTTTAATTCCATACTTGATAACATAACTTGTAATAATTCCATTGTGCTTGGATTCAGGAAGGACCCATTCAAACGTGATATTATTTGGTAAAAGTTCAATTGCCTCAAAGTACTCGACCCGTTCTGGAGTGCTTTCTTTCGTGCTAAACACGGCAGAAATGGGACTAGATCTTCGAAGTACATTAGCTTCATTGCCACATTGAACAATCACAGTAAACGTGTAGTTTCTGAAAGGCCGTAATCCCCGAATGGTTATCGAAGGTAATAAAGTTAGATTATCCACAAGACGGTCATCTGCATTAATGTATTGAACTTCAAAAGCGTCAAAGTCACCAGCTGGAGTGTCCCATTCTAACTTCATTTCAGTATCACTGATGTAGCTAGCGTTGATCATGGTAATGGACTCAGGATACAAGCGATCTTGTCTCAGAAGTGGCCGACTTGTCACGTCATTTGATACCGTCCACACAGTAAAGTTGTAGAGACGACCAGGCACAAGTCCATCAAATGTTACCTTTCGTTCAGTGTCATTTGCCAACTTCTCTTTGTAAGATATCGCAGGATCTGACACTTGGAATCGGTAACGGTCAAATAATGAGTTGGTGATGGGAGTTCTAGTGTACGTTAGAGTGACCTCAGACAAGCGGTTCTGTTTCAGTACTATAAACACTTGAGAAGTGATTAGAGGAAGGGTCCTTATGGTAGTGTTGTAGCTGACGCCTTGCATTGCGTAAGAAGTGGTTTCCACAGAAAAGAGATAAGCCACTCCCGACATTAAAGGTGAAATGGGTATGCGTACAGTTTCGCCCCATTCCTCCTCAGTCACAGTTTTCTCCCCTTTGAACAACTCCATCTTTGTGTTCCCTTCTCCCGAAGACTCCAACAGACTATCCGAATCTCCACCTTGGTCAAAATCTTCATCAGATGATTCTGGAATCTTGTCTATAGCTTCCCATTTCACATTGTAAGCTTCAATACGACCCTTTGGAGTGTCGAAAATGAGTGTAATGTTGGTAGCATCTACTTCTGGCTCGAGTTCCAGCACAGCACTTGGTCTCACCGTTTGTATGATTTGTTGGTGATTTGAAGATTCGGTTCTGTAGCTAACTGTATTCACACGAATAATGTAACGCTCTCCAGGAGTAAGGCTGGCAAGCTCCTTTTCAGTTGGAGAGCTTGGAAGAAACTCTTCAGTCCAGGTGGAGTTGTCATTTGTTCTATATCGAAGAACGTAGCCAGAGTACAGGCTGCTGTGAGGTTGTAACCAGCGCAAATGAATGGATGAGTTTGATACTCGAGATACTGTCAAATTTCGGGGTGGATTTGGAAACACGGTCTGGTAATAGTCATGCTTTTCTGACAAAAGTCCATGTGAAACGGCATATAAATGAACGCTGTAAGTAGCGCCAGGATATAAGTCTCCAATGATAATCTGACCTTCAACAGTGGTGGCATTGAACTCTTCGCCAGTGTCGTTACGCGTGTACTCAACAAGATACATGTCTTGTCGGGAAGTCACATCCGATTTCCAGGATATGGTGAGACCCTTATCCAAAGCGGTAAGATTTTCTACAATTGGTGATGATGGTCGAGTGGCTTGATACACGCTCACTTCCTCCGATTCCATACCATTCGCCACAGCTTGAATGGAAATAGAGTAGTTACGCCCAGGGAATAAACTGGACATGTGAAATCTTGGTTGCTCTACAATAATTGAGTTGACATTTTCCCCGAATGCTTCCGCCTCTTGACTCGTGATTCTATAATGATCTTGTCTGGACCTTGGATGGGGCTGCCATTCCAAAAGGACTTCGCCACTATCTGGATCTGTATGATTGATAATGTGTTGGACAGGAAGGGGTCTTGTTGTCACGTTCGCATTGATTGGCCATGAAGGCACCTTGTCCGAAAATGTTTTCACAGCAATATTGTAGGTTCTTCCAGGCTCCAAGTCGGTATCGAATACAGCCGTTGTTGACTCATTCTTCAGGACAATGAGGGTAGCATTCTTGAGTCCCTGATTGGACACAGCATACCGATCGAATTCAGAGTACCCTTTGGGAGGGTCCCAAGATACTTGAAAGCTGTATGGCGTGATGTAGAGAGGATCGAATGTCAGGTTTGAAATGCGCAAGGGTACAGTACGATACTGTGCTGTCGTTGGAGCAGAGATCTGGTCACTAGAAACAGTTTCCACTGAAATGTTGTAGGCTCGCCCAGGAACCAGGTTGTTGAATGCCGCTTGGGCAGGACCGGGTGGTTCGCCTTCGCGGGCCACGTCAAGTTCGCTGTCACGACCGGCATCTCTCGGCTCTATTTTTACCTGTAATTTGGAATATGGATATCGTAGTTAAGTAACTAATATTTTTTCTTCACAAACTGGAAAATTAAATGTTAATCAATTCATCTTACCTTGTATCCGGTGAAAATCCCTGCTGGATACGGAGGTTGCCATAAAACCAGCAGCGTTGTCTCATTTCGATACCACACTATAAACCTGCCTGGCGTGTTGGGTTCTGAAATTCAAATCATCCATAGTTCAATTTTATGATTACTAGTGCATAATTACATCTATTTTTAAGCATAATTACATTCATTATTAATATATTTATATATACATATTTTTTATCGTCAATCCCTGATATTCAACATTTAAATCAATCAGATTTGTTATTGCCATTATTTTATCGTTTTGTTTCATATAATTGATGTGCACTTCATAGCTTGGCTTCATGGCACGGTTATAAGCTATAACCCATTTTTTGGATTAAAGTTTTTGCATTTAAACTTGATAGAGTGAGAGAACAATGATAATAATAAGGAATGAATATGACCAAGTAACTTATTATTTTACTTTCCCACAGACAAAAAAAACTTCATTAAAAATATTTTACTGACAACTAAATAGTTAATAAGCTTTCTGTTTAGTGCAGGCGTGTCATGCTTGCTACCATTGTAAGTTACACATAAAAAATGCATATCTAGGTAAATATACCTGCTCTCATTATCATAAACTATAGCCATACTGTTGCCGTTGCCATCATGAGAATCTTCAAATTAATGAGAGCATGCCAAACTACTCACAACAAAAAAATAGAGTGGTCAACAATTGGCGTCCAGATAGGTATAAAAACGTATGACACGATGTAGTCTTATCAACAATCTTGTGAGAGTGGGATAAATTTTTTCATATTACTTTTAAAGCAAACAATTAAAAATTAACAAAGAATTAAATAGCATATCAACTAAACAAAGCTACCTAAAATATTTTAATTATTTGTGCCAAGACATTTACAGCATAAGTATGGTAATCAAGTAGAGCGTGTCTTTATCTCTCTCTTTTCGTCATAAAACGGCTGCCATAATTATTCTTTCATTGTCAAGATCAAAACGATCAACAAAGAAAAGTGAATATTTTTTTATGCATTTAAGATTTTTGCTCTTAAATAATTTTTTTATCCCTTTTTTATTTAAAAAATAATAAACTTACTTGTTGTAAAATTGTCAGAGATGTATGCAGTGGACTCCTTATTCTCAAAAATGGTAAATAGCTGAACTTCATAAGAAGCCCCAGGTTTCAAGTCTGGTAATGTGAGAGAAGTTTTTTCCTCAATAAAACTTCTCGGCTGGTCCAATCCCGATCCTTCATTTAAAGGAATTAGTCTCAACTTGAATTTTGAATAACCTCCAATCACTGGCGGATCCCATTTGACGTTAACAGGTCTATTATGGCGTACAGTTATGGACACATTGGAAGGTGGATCGGGTATTGTTGTTATGGAAGCTGTCCACGTTAACCAGTCATGAATTGTGTCGTTGGTGTAGTGAAGTCGAAAGCTATACTTTGTACCGGGAAGCCCATTACGAAAACTTATCGAGTTGGAGATATCCGCCGCGATAAATGTAGAGTTTGGCTCAGGGTATCCTATCGGGGGAGTGTAGTCTAGGCGGTACAGACCATTTGGATCGTTGAATTCTGTGACAGGCACTTGGATTTCTAGGTCGGCTGCGTGGCACACCTGGAAAACAAGAAGACAGAGATAATTAGCATAAGAACATTATAATTCAGTTTTAAAAAATAAAGTCAGTACTTTGCTGCAGTTTACATTTACATTTTATGCATCTTCAAAATTAGCAACATGCATGCCCATAACAATTAACGTGTTCATAAATTTCACCTAGCCCATCAAATGTCAACTAATGACTGCAATTAAGAGAGAGAGAGCTCATGAATATGAATAATCCATGAATGCGCTTTTCCCCTCATTTTCATCACCTGCTGCATTGCATCATTTCCACCAACCTTACTTTGTTTACTAAACAGGTTACTATTGCAGTTGCACCATCAGACATGAATGAATCATGAATATTAATTATATAGCTATTTAAATTTTACGACAGGATTTATGATCCTTCCTTTTTTTGAAAAAGCACTTTGTTTTTGTGATGCATAAATAACTCCACAGAAAAGTGTAGGTGTCTATCCAATCATCACTGCTATGTCTGGACTACTAAACATTTAATTCTTTTCAAAACATTATAGATGAACTTTTTTGTGAGCCTACAAACGGAAGTTACAGCCATTTCTTAAAGATTATTTTCTGAATAAATCATATTTTAATCATATTTAATCGGATTGTCTGTATGTTAAATGTATACATAGAGGAGATGGAGGATGAAGATGATCAAGTATCATTATCATTATTATAAATTATGTAGCAAATTACTTCAACAAATGACAATCGGGTCGCCTCCCTTCCTTTACACATTACTCATCTGACATAACAAAATAACAACATATCATATCAAGTTTTATTATGCAATTCGTAACAATAGTTAGTACCATCTCAGTTGCTACAAAGTAATATAATAGTTACAATGATAATGATAATAAAAATGTATACAACTTCCGATTTATGCATAAAAAAATAAGCATAAGAAATGATAAAACAGGGTACGCAAGTACACTACGCGCATGCGCATCTCATTTTTTTCTTTGTTCATTCACTTGGTACTCCACTGATCTAATTGAGAAAATATCTTGTTTTGTTTTTCTTATGCATAAACACGTGCTTAAGGTATGCAATGCATTGTTTTTGTATTTGTTTGTGGTATGCTTTACAACTTACAATGCAACTAATTATAATTATCATTAGCAATAATAAAGCCTATCTGTCCCCCATGCATGTTTGTGTTGTTGTGTGTGCTCACTGACATATTTACATGTTAACTCAACAATTAAATGAATGGAGATGCAAACTATTGCACATAATATACCTACTCCTCTGACTAAAAAATAAAAAAAGATTAAAAATAATTTATGTTAAGCTTTGTTGATTATTCTTATTCATAAATAAATACATGGATGACAGTTTGATTCAACTGTGTGGCATTTTTTAGTGTTGTTGCGTAGGTGGTATTGATGTAATTATTTACGACAAAGACAGGTAAGTTGTAAGTAAGTAAGGTGTACAGTGTACGGTACATACACAGAAGAGGGGAATGAAGCAGCTTTTTCAAACCCAAATAAAAAAACTTTTATGCACTTGTACTTTTTATGTGAAGTTTAATTACAGTAGACAACAAGTAAACATTTTAATCTTCAGTGAAACCAGTGATGCGTTGTCATTATCGTCATTAATATTTATTGTTATTGCAACTAATGGACACGGAGGATGAGGATATTATTAAAGTGGAAGTGAAGTAACACTTCATCCGTTCTTTACTGTGCTTATCATGATCAAGATCACAAGACGTAATAAAAAATAACAATATACCTGTCTCCTCTCAGCACTAAAACATTTTTTTATGATCTTTCAATGTCGCATAATTTTAAAATTTTATTGAATTCAAATTTAATTTAGTCGACTGAAACTAACGCCTTCATTCATTTTAAAATCCATGCAAATAAAAATAATAATTCAAAGTTGCAAAATCGACATAGTACACAGTACTAAAATATTACGTAGTAGAGGTACAGCTAATAAAAAGTCTGCTTTGTATGCTTTAAAAAAAATTCCAAATAGTATTTATAAATTTTCACCTGTCAGTGACGTACTATGAGTACAACTTGTACAACTATCAATTACTTATAAACGTATCATTAAACACATTTTCTTCATTATTATTTCACTTTCATATATTTTCCATGTGGTTGTTTTTCAAAATACTACACTCTTGTTATTCCCATTTTTTTCAAAAGAATTATATAAGGAAAGCAAAGTAACAACATTTCATTATCAACAACATCAAAATTAATTGCAAACTATGATAACTGTACATGCAAGCATGTACTTTCCACACATGACAGATAAGTACTTATTAGTAGGATAAGTCAATAATACACAATGTATAAATCTTGATACTTTTATAATAACTTGTGCTAATTTTAAGAAACAATTTTTTAAGCTGCCTAATAAAAAAACATGTTACGTATTCATACAATCAGAATGATAGCAAAAATTAATTTATTTTTAACCTATCCATTATAATGTTACATGAATTTGATACCCACAAAAAATGTGTAAGTTAAAAAAAAAATGTTTACGTCGATAAGAAAATTATAATATGATGAAATTAAATATACTACTGCACTGCTCTCTCATACAAACATGCAAGCATACATAATACCTTATTAAAGTATAATAACAATGTTTGCAATTTTCAGCTAAAAAACTCCAATCGTATATCTAGTATATCATGTACGTTAACTACAACAGATACACATTATAATGTTTTAAAAGTGCAACAATGAAATATGCAGCGTTTACTGTTTTATCATTATTATAATCATGATCATCAATTTTTTTAGAGTTTGATTCCAAAAATATCCCCAAAAAGTGCTCACGTGCTTGTATAATACGCACATACACGTACATGCGTGCCACGCGTACTCTTGTGCAAATTACAGTGATGAAGATGGTCACTGAAGCGAATTTACTCAAAAAATATGTTAAACTTTGTTAATCTTAGTTTTTTGCTGAGCAAGTTGCTAGGTTTATATTTGTTTTGTGCAAAAGACACATATACACACTTAATTTTTTATTTGAATGAAACAAGAATACTTTATATGTGTGTTGCTAAGGCTTTGTGTCATGGCGCATGCATAGAAAATATTGCAAGATTTTAATGGTTTTTTGGGCATCTCTCTTTTTCCTCAAGTGTTGCAATTAAAATTACTATTTTTTGTTAATTCTATAAAAAACCATATTGAATACAAAACTAATTGGATATACTCAATATAAAGTTGGCCAACAATCTTATTGTAAATTTCTTTTAAATATATCATTGCTTAATATATGTTGCTGTGTTAGCAAACGTAAAAACTTAAGAACGTTTGAACACAAAATTGTTTGAACGCAAACATGCAACACAGATTTCAATTTTTACTGGAACATTCGAACCGTGAAAGTAGGCAGCTGTACAGTGTGAGCTTTTTTCACGAGAATTGAACAGACAAAGAAAAGCACCGTTTTAATGAGTCATTCATTTCCTGCTAACACTTGTCTCAACTTTTGGCTTGTTAGCACTCTTTTTAAAAGTTCAAAATAATAATAAAATATCTGCAATTAGTCATCGTATTGTTGCACTTTAACCTATCGCGTGACATTTAGCCAATTGTACAACCATAAATCTATTTTCATGTATGCCTTGCAATTTACTCCTACATCCATTTTGACAGGCCTTTTTTCTTAATCAGCAAAAAACCAAGAGTATCAACATCCACACCGCTTTACCACCACCATCGAATGAACTTTGCCTTCAAAATAAATTGTACACATGTGTATTTAACTACACTCTTTAAAAAATATATGCACAAAAAAATTGCTTACGTTTATTACTCAAACTTTCAAATCATGCATGCACACATTATTTTTCATACCTGCAACCTACCTGCCTATAATATTACGTGTTTCTTTTTCTTATCACGTTTATATTTTCATGATGACTTGGCTTCAATACAATTTTTTTTACTTGACTTGACTACCTTTTTCTACAACGTTTACATACTCCACCACCAATCACCAAACAAAAAATTGTTCTGAACCAAAAATTTATTGTAATTTATTTGAAACCAATATATGCAGTTGAATAATAATATCACTATTTTTAAGTTTTTAGCACTGCTCATGTTTTATGATGATCATCATGTATAAATGTAAATAGTAATTTGGTAATTATGGTTGCCGTGGTGGTGGTGATGATGGTGTGTGTTGTGTTAGTATGTGTGGAATTTCTGGTGGGGGAAAGGAAATACAGGATGTTTACATGTTACAATACCTCAACGCGTCTTGTCTCTCTTTTATTTGCTTATTTTATTTTTTGCATGTGTGTAAACTTGGCATTTCATGAAGATAATTTACTGCCTCTACAACAAACATTTTACGAGCAATTTTACATTCACACAGCAACAATGATGATCATGATGATGATCAGTATTGCCTCTTGTTTTTTTTGTTCGTCAAATTTCATCCTTCCTTTTTTAGTTGAGCACATAAACTTGAAAGAGAAGAGAAAGATGATGATAATGTGATGAATTTCTCAACTGATGTGTTACATATGTATGTAATATGTATATTCAATGCACCACAGCTTTCTACACGTCGTTATATATAGTAATCTTATTAATAATAATAGTAAAAAGGAACACAACTTTTTTTAAAAAGTTTACTAGCATCTCAGGATGATGAGATGAGGAGGATATATATTGGCTCGCTGGCTACTTCAATTATTTTACGACTTGTGAATAGAAAAGGGCCACGGGCTACTGGCGTTTTTATGCTGTTGCCAGTTTGCCATCATCATGATGATTTGGTGAGTAAGTAAAGTGTATTGTATGCACGCTGCAAACCTGATGCTTTTCTTGTATATGCTGTGTAACATTTTACAATCGGTTATATTACTGTTTTAAATTGTAAATTTGTGGTATTGATGATTACGCATCTTAAATACATTTTGGTTGCTTAAAGCTAACAAACTCTTCTTATATTTGTATCAGAGATAATGTGTGTGTGTAATGATGAGCATTTAAAAAGTGATGATGAAGGTGATAAATACCTAAGTGGGCATTCAAAAGTTTATATACATTCAATTCTGCGTTGCAATGTAAAAATTGTTCTGCTGCTATGCGCTTTGAGCTAATTTTTTGAAAAAAGAGAAGAAAACAGAAGCAGTGTCTTTTAATGCTGATCGCCTAAAGAACAATAAGAACATCAACATCATGTACGATTTTTATATAAAAGAAAGTTATTTTCAAAGAAAAAAAACTGCTGAAAATGATTGGTAGTATTAGAAATTGTGAATTGAATCATTTTTTGAAAATGGCGAAGAGAGCGGAAAAACAAATTCACAGACAAAATTTATAGATGCTTAGTTGAATGTTTGTCTGTCTATCTGTCTGATTTTTTGACTTGACTGAGAGTGATGGGCAATTACACATGATACATACAAGCAAAGAAAGTTAGTAATTAGTTGTTACCAAAATGGAATGAAGGCGTGAATTAGACGATGAAAAAATGGATGGGTGGATGCAGTGAAAATTTGTAATTAAATTGGCAAGCTAATTAGTCAGTTTAAATGTATATATTTTTTACCTGTATGGAAAGAGCTAGAACTGTAGCAACCCAAAAGAGAAATCCATACCGCTGGACAGCGGCACTAGTCGTGGTTTTGGCATTTGCATTATTGCTATTATTAAGCTTTCTTCTTGGAGGGAATAATGACGATGATGATAACGGCGATGGATTATCAGAGGGATGCATTGTTGATAAATTTGAGGATAATAATGAACAGGAAATATTGGCATTATGATCATTGTTACAAATCCCTGTATGGTGATCTGGAGAACTGTAACTATTAAAATTATTATTATCAAAGGAACTACTAATACTACAACAATGACACTGATAAGTACTATTATGGTTATGTGGCACACTTCCGGTCAAAATATTTTCATTGTCATCTTGCCAACTTGTCCAGTGATTCCCAGAATTATACTGGGAATTTTCATGGGAAACATCATTATCACTTTTTACTATTGTCCGCTTGTTCAACATTTTGGAGGACCGGCGACACCAAGACAATTGGCTATTATTCTCTTCTTCGCAACTTTTTCTCCGAAACTTTTTTCTCCACCAAGTGCTTGTGTCGTTTGTTGATGACATGATATTCCACCAGTCTCGTTGCAGCAGCTCCATCTCACCCTTCTTCTTACGCTGCTGCTTTGATTCTGCTCTTTTTTGTGTATATATTTCAGTGGTGGTGAAGAAGTTGTCTTTGTTCCACGTTTTGATTACATGTTAAAAAGTTCTCCAAGCAGCTCACTTGATAATATCAATACTTTGTATTGTCATGTTTATGGATCTACATGAAAATCCAGCAGCAACAATTTAATTAACTTTTTTCCCTACTTGAAACTCGTTTCACCGGTTACGTTACTCCACACAAATTCTCGGTAAGTTTTATTTTTCGCAAAAATTTCCACTTTGATTTGATTTGTGTGAGAATCACACCGAAAATCCTCCGGCCTGATTTTCTTATAACCTTGGTCACTATTTTTTTATTTAGTTCACTTGCCAAAAGCAATTATCTATTACTTTTTTAATTCTGTGACTTGACTTGATTTGATAACATTTTTTTGCTCTGTCGTCACTCAAAACTCATGATCAGGCTTAAGATGACAGGGTATGTTGCTTGCCATGTGTATTATCCAGTCCACACAGCACAGCTCTCTATTTTGCAATCCCTTTTCTTATCTGCCTGTCGCGTTGTGGCATCCACTACCGCACAAGTTGCAAAAAAAGAGTGCAAGTTGAATTCTGATTCGGTAACGTTGATGATGCAGCGACTTGTTCTTGTGCAATTAATTCATTTAGTGAAATGAAAATGACTTCAGTATTTGGTGTCCTTGTAGTGATGTTGCTACTGATGATGATGATGGTAATGAGTTCCTCTTGTTCTTGAAATTACTCTCTGGTGTGTATTAACTACACACAAAACTGCATCATGTTCTTGTTCTCTGTGTATAGAGCAATCAATCCTTTCAAAATGTACAAAAAAATGATACGCAAGCATATATCATGGGAAAAATATGCACGCTCTGTTTAATTTCCTTCGTTTTGGTTTGTAAATGATGCGCCTCTGTTTGGTGCTGATGGTCTTGTGAGAAAATAAAATATTTTTGCATGCCATGCCATTCATTCATCATATCATGCCAAAGAGTCAGGACACAATGCAGCAGAAAAATTATTATGATGATGATTTATAAAAACGGGCAATTAAATCCTTCTACCATTGTAATAGTAAAACACACAACACAACGCAAAAACATAACACTTTTGAATGTTGATTTGGATTTTTCAAGGAAAAAGATTTTGCAAGGAGAACAACATTGGGTAGAATTATTCCACTGTTTATTTTACATTGTGAGTATATTTCACTCCAGCAACAGATCAAATCGCGATAACAATAAAACAGAATTATGTGAAATAAAGTTTTGCAATTTTCATGGAAACGATAAATGTTTTATGTAAACTTGTTCTCTCACGATATGTATTTAGGAAAGTTTTTGTTTCAAAGTAAATAAGATAATCAAAAAGAAGAAAAAAACATATATTCACGGATACTTTTACGGAGAAACAAAACTTTGAACTCTCTTCTTCCTCTCCTCCTTGTAATAATTCTTATTGTTATTGTCTAGGAATTTCAATGGAGAAAAAGGTATATGTATTTTTCATGCACAGGAGAACACAGATAATATAACCAACAATTGGTTGTTATTATGATGCACACGGACAAAATACTGAGACTGAGGATTAGATCAACCTGTGTGCTGACTGTGAGAGTCTGTCTGTATTGTATGTTTTGTAATGTTGGTGTTGTCCAACAAGGTGCATATATGTACATACATACATGCAATCAGGGAGAGAGAGATGAGATGAGAGATGTAATTCAGGAGATTATAAAAAGGGAAAGAAAAAAATGGTAGCAACCAAAAGAGAAGAGAGGTTCCCTTACTACTGCGGCTGCTTATTATTCTGTTTTCTTCGTCGTCTTCGTCTTCAGAGGTAACATTTTACTATCACCTCAGTCAGTAGTGTATCCTTATCCTTTTTTTGTGACTTGACTCTTTTGGTCCGTCTCTTTTAAACAAGTTACTTGTTGTTGATCTTCTTCTCTCTGCAACTACATCTTGTTGAATCCTCCATCTTCGCCCTTAGGCCTTTCCACCACCACCATCAACCACACATATCACATCTTTGTGATGATGATCGTCATAATCCTCTGCTTCGTCGTCTTCAACTCTGGTTTTATTTTGTGTATTTAAAGGGGAGACACATAGTCAACAAACCATATAAACATGTTTGATGTTTAAATACTTAATTAGTTTAAATTGATGATATTTCTCCTTAAATTTACTTTTAACCACACAGCCCACACACACAGACACACTTAAATAATTATTATTGATCTCTTTTTTTCAAAATAAATAATAGCACATTCACCACTTTGTGAAAAGCAAGATAAACTAGTTGTTCTTTTGATTTGATTCAATAAAAATCCCCCAAAAAAATCCAAAAAAAATGTGTGTATGTAAACTAGAGTAGTAGGGAATTTATACATACATCAAAAATCATGAACAAAGTGTGAAAAGAGATCACAGTTACTTTTTTTACATGATGTATTTATAACGTGCTTTGCCCAGTTTTTGAACTCTGTTTTTATAATAGCACATTGCACTGACACACAACAGAGCATCCTCCTCTCTTGTTACTCATCAAAATGCTAAATGGTAAAAACATGCATAATATTTTAAACACCAGGAACGTTCACAAGAAGTTTAGTTAAGATTTGTTTATAATATGATGAATTATCATGAGAGGACGAGACGAGCGAGAGAGGGTGATGATAATGGTTTGTGTAGTAAAGTTATATGCATTGCAAAATGTATTTACAATTGTTACAATTCTTTTAAATATGCTAAATATTTATTTGTGTAATTGTTAATATTAATAACGAATTGACTCTATTTACTTTTTAGAGAATTTTTGTTTTTCTCTTTAGTTCATATATGCAATGCACGCACAATTCAATGCACACAAGAAAAGAGCAGCGTTGCAACAAGCAGCAAACAAAATCTTCCTCTCTGACAAGTTAGGTTGCAACTTGACTTGTTGCAAGAGAGATACATAAAATGCCCAGGCCAGGCCAGAAAGAGACCAAAAAGCAGAGAGTTTTTTTCTCTGATGTTGTTTGTTGTAGTGCATACATAGTAGAATTACAATAGTAATAGATAGAGTAGTAAAGTAATATTGTGGCTATTTTACTCAACTAATCAAAAACAAGAATACAACGTGTATTGTGTGTACAAAAGGCAGCAGCAGCGCTGCAAGAATGAAACATAACCAAACCAACCTGTTGAGCTTCTCAACTAACTCAATCCTCTACGAGAGAAAAAAACGTGCAGCGAACTCTCAAGTGCAATAAGATGATGGTAAAAGAGTGCCGTAGTAGTTGGTCCAAATAATCATCATCCCTACATTTCTAGGAAACATTCACACTTGATATTGTATTTATATTGTTTGTTTAAACAATACAGCTATTTATATTTTATATAGTAAAGGTTGTGGGTTTGCAAGGTTTTTTTGAAAGACTTGATGTATGAATGATGTCAACCTGACAACTACCTACCAGTATTATTTATACCTATTCATTTTTTACAACATACATACTTTGTTTGCAGCAGTTAGGGTACATGTGTGTGTGTGAGTTTAGCTTTAGAAGTAGGATCTGGATCTCCAATCCACCACGGCTTCTTTTTATATACTATGTATGCTACCACAACGCCAACAATGTAATATTTTTATAAGTGAACATTATTACAATGTAATAGTAATGATTATCATGATGATGATGATGACTATCATTACGAAGCAGCAGTATTAAACTTTGTGTATGTATCTTGTGCCGAGTCTGGTGGACTGCCAACAACAGTGAAATATTATAACAATAGCAGCGGCGGTGGTGCGGGTGGTGGTTGTGAAGCTCACACTCTTAAAACGACAATAAGATTCCCTTTTTTCATATATAGCTGCTCTATTAGTTCTTTTGGTCGGTAGTCATCATCTCATCATCCCTATAGATATGATATGAATGCATAGCAGCAAAAGAAACAACAAAGCTAGTGCATAAAAATCAAAAATATTTTTTGGCCTCTCTCTCTCTTTTCATACTTGAATATCAAGCTCGACTTCTTTTTAAATTCCCATGCATAATATTTAGTGTGTGTATATGTGGCACATAAAGAATTATTAATATTTTACCATCATAGGTATATTTTTCGTATATATGCGTATATTTTTTACGAGAACATGTTAACACGTAACAATGATGAGTGATAATAGAACATTTGGCTGTGGATTGCACTGTTAACTTTTGTCTACCAGAGTAAAACGCACACATTTACACATACGGCTGAAGTCTCCACGTTTTGAATTCCTTCACATGCAAAATGATTTGTAATGATGGGATGAGGATGAAGGTATAATGCGTGTAGAGTGAGATTTATATCATTGTACGTACCTGTCTGTATCACGACAATGTTTGTGTGTGATTTTATTTTGTGGACAGAACAGATATGCCGAAAACATCTAGTCAAGAGCTCCACTAAAACTCCCACAAACTCATGTATAAAACGGCATTTAGCACAAAAAGTTAATTCGGCTTGGCATTGTTGAAGAAACGTTGTTTGATGTGGGCAATATTGCATGGGCATTGTTGTGTATGAATATACAGTGTACATATAGCAGGGTCCCAAAATATTCATTTTATATACCTTTTGACAACAAAGTTACCTGCAACCTTGTAGACATGACAGAAGGAAAATTATGATGGTGATATGATATTATGATTCCCTTTACTCCATGCTCATATAAATTTTATAAAATAATACGATTGGGAATTAAAGGAAAGGTGTCTTAGAAGATTGTCTAATCAAGATTTCTCAATATCAAAAATAGTAAGTAGTCTTGTAAGTAAGTTTTGAATCAAAGTTTTCAATTAAAGATTTTTTATAATGACTGGAATATTGAGGGAATTGATAGACACGACTTCTAGTTTGTTCTAGTTTATACTGGGAACTGCTCTGGAAACTGGCAATTTAAAAATTCGTCATTTAGACAATCTGATTTATTCAATCCTTATTAGACCCAACCTTCATCTATAAAGCAGTAAGAAAAGACGCTGACGCAAACATTCATAAATGGACGAAGGACACTTTGCTTTCTATGTATTAAGTGAATACATTTTATGTAGGTAGGTATTATCAAAAAGTCTTTCTGTCTGCTCTGCTGTACCATTTTCCATTAATGAAAAATTAACCCCACCTCTGCGAGAGCCTTCTCTTCGGCCACTTCATTATACCACCTGGCGTTAATGAAAATAGGTATACCTACTTACTTTAGTGCTTACACACATTATCTTAAAAATCTCAAGAGAGACGAGAGACCAAAATTATATGATATACGGTCATAATGATGACGACAAAGTTGAAGTGAAACTTTTTGTGAGACAAGCAAGCTCGCAGGTATGCACATCAGCATACATTGTTGTAGTGTGTAAGTACCTGGCCCTCTTCAATCTCCCTTCATTTTTCTTTAACCAACTTATAATACACCTACTTTTTTCTATCTCCTTCCCATCGCATCTCTCTCCTTCTTGTTGACTGTATCACAATATCACAACATCACTACAGTCATCATTATCATCAACAATGTAACCTTCTTTTGATATTTTTCATCCTGGATTTCATTTCTTTCACATGACAACATTTTGGTTACTTTTGCAGCTGTTTATACAATTCAAATGCATAGTAATATTTGTACATAAATGTAACGTTTTGAGTACGAAGCAGCGTCCCAGGATATTTATGTAGGAGATCATAGTACTTCATTGTTAACTGTCATAATAATAATCATCATCATAATGTCATGCGTATGTTCTACAAAAACAACACACTACATTATTTATGGATATGTATGTATGTAATTTCGTACATGAATATCTCTTTACAAATGCGTCTGCGTGAAAAAAGTTTTGTTACCGTTTTGTTATACATTTATCCATCGCTTCCCTTCACTTTAACCATAATTGCAACCAACATGAACTATTTTGACTTAATTTTTATGTACGCATGTATTTTTAGTTTTTGAACGTGCCGATTAGCTAAACGCCTAGTGTAGCAGTATTTTGAATAGAAGCAAATTACTAACGGCAAATGTTCTATAAAAAAGGCCGGGCCAACTTTTTAAATGAAATGCACCCTTTCCCTGTCCGTTTTTATTCAGCAATTACAGATTAACAGAAGAACACGTTGAAATCTATTGTTTCCATTGTTATTTTTTAAACTTTTTTGTGAATTCAAAAAATACTAAAGTACCAATAAATCAAAAGCAACCAGAAAGCTATTATCAGGATTCAAACAATTTAACCCTTTTTATTCTTTCTGTTATTGCAAAATACATAGAGATCCCGTTTTCACACTACTATCATTACTATTCACCATTGTTACAAAAATTACCATATTACCGACTATAACTGACGCTGCCACTGCCATGTCATTTTTCTTCTGTTTGTCTCTTTTGTCGTGACACTTGTAGTTTTATATGGTCTTATGTTTATCATTATATACGCTCTGAAAAATATAAAGTAACGCACGAATTTTCCATTCTTCTTCATTTTTAAATTGTACACTGAATCTCATAAATTATTTAAATAAATAAAAACCATGTTTTATTTTTTTGTAACATGACCATGATGACGATTTCACACGCAGCAGCAAATTATCCATTCAAATTTTCGTACCCGTTTCCTACAGTATCCAAGCATACTTGAAACTTGACGAAACTCCTCATAATAAAAATAGGCAGTAACTTTAGCTATTATTGTTATCATCATGATCACCTTGTTTGGTAATTTCTAAAAATTAAATTTGCTAGGGTTTAAGGTTTGTCGCAATTAGACACACATTACAGCTTGTTTAATAGCAGAGTTTTATGAATTCGCAATACAAACACATAAAACCAGGTAATAATTTATTATTACGCATAAAACTAAACTGCAATTATTCCGTTCCATAGTAGTCATATTAAAAATAAACGGTTGGATCCTACTAATAATGATAATTCATTCGGATACTATTTTTTATGTGTGATAGGTTTACATGGGAGGATATAAATATTTAAGTGCTGAGGATGAGGACGATGATATGGCAAAAGGCGTTTTTGAAAAACATATATATCATAATACCATAACCAAATACACATGACAAATATAACTGAATAACGTAATAATAATGATCAACAATGTCGCTGTCGCCTTAACGCGGTATATATATTCCCTTCCCATCGTATAAAATAATATTATGCATGTGCACCATGTTGCATTTGCAACGCAGAAAAATCTGTGATGATAGCAGCGCTGCTGCGCTGTGTGGCAGTAGTAAAATATAAAAAAGAGTTAAAATCTTGTGATCACGCTGTGATTGAGGTTATTTTGTGGCTTCTTTGGTTGCTGCTGCTGTTATTACGTTGCAGTTACTTATTACTCCTTTTCATTGTTAAAATGGTTTTTGGTGGAGGAGCTATTGAGACGAAACAAGTTTTTATTCAATTCAGAAGGAAAAGGCTCGGCTGGTAGTACACACAGAAACAAAAAAACATATTTTTTCAAAACCAAGTTGTAAGCTGAACGAAGAAGTGACGCCATATATCATACTGCGCAACAGATATGTATAGTTATATGTACGCCGCATTATCTTCTGACTGACAAAACAATGCGAAATGAAATGCAACAAACGCCTCTTGTTCTCTTCAGTTGCAGAAAGATGATTACAAATTATAAAGCAAAGATTTTTTTAAAAAATAGTTGGGGGACGGATATCTTTGTTTGAATGGGACACATGATGGGATGGCTTGTAAATAATAAGTACATGAGTGTATATGAATATTATGTAATTAAGCAAGAGATCCGCAAAAGTGATTATGTTTAGGTTTTGTTGGTGGTGGTGATGGTGGCACCAAAATCAGTGGTGGAGAGATACATTTGAAAATGACTACCTGCATTTTTTTTCTTGTTGATTAAGTATTGGGCTACCAATATAAGAAGCAGTTATGAGAACTCAAAACTACGGAGAGGCATGTACAAAAAAAACTTGTAAAATGCAAACAAGTACTTTTATGTGACAGTAAAAATGTCTAATTATCCGTCATTAAACAAAACACAATACAGCTCAAATTATTTTTTTGAGAACTACATGATCACATATATCATCAGTTGAAGATTGGAGAAGTTGCAGTTTATATATCCAAGTAGACTTGCATTGTTAATATGATAGCTAATGAAAAGGAACGCTGCCGCGGAAGATTGCGATGCGGTGTGGTGGTGTATAATGAAAAGATTGAGATTAGCTGTACCTTAAGTATCGTTAGCCTTCATACTTATAAATTGTACAATACAAATAATATAAAAATTATTCACAAAAAAATGGAACAATACGATAAGGATGATAAGGAAGCTTGTTCCTTAACGAGTCATGTTGCACTCAAAAAATATAGAATGCACTTTTCCTCTTGCTTGTTTAGATTTTTGAATGGAATTAGAACTTTGAAGCTAGTTAATTTAGGACCTGTGATAGATAAGAACAACGATCTATTCTAGTAGCAGTTTATATACTTGTGTGACTACATTTTGCACAATGCAAGCAAACCTTTTTTTTGTTGTGCTGAATTTTGAAGTGGACGGATTTTTATTCTCTGTACATTCTTCTCATTCTCATCGTCGTCGTCATCAACATGTCATGTACATGATTTTTATCTGAATCTTGCTTCCTGTACCATTCATTCCTTTGACTAAATTTTAGTACGACTGTCGCTGATTCTTTTATGCGTGTATATTTTTTCAGCGAAAAATTTACAATTACAGAGATGATCACGTTAAAGAGGATGGGGAGGATATAAGCTTCTTTGAATACTCATCTTTACATTTTATTTTTGGTAGCGGAAAGCGAACAAAAGGTCGTCAAAGACAAAAAAACTGAACGTAAACTTAGCCGCTAAATACTTTGAAAAACATAGTCATTCTAGTTTGTATACTGTACGGTGGTGCTAATAAGGAAACGACAATGGCAGACCTGAATTTGGATCTCTCTGTGTACAAGCCGCATTAATTATGGTAGATTGTCGAAATTATTCATCATTGGAGCTGCATTTCATTGTCATGTTTTTTTGGTACTCCACCCCATCATCATCACCACCCTTTCAAAAAACTAAAAGTTGTGGAGTGGAGAATGAATGTAACGTAGCAAAATTTGACAATGAATTTCATTAATTCTACTTTCAAAAAGACTGTTTAAAGCTTTGTTTTACTATTGCACTGTAACGATGCCATGTTTGATCCTGTCTCTCATCCTAATAAAGTAAGTGATTGTAACTTGTAACCTCATTCATCTCCTCCACTCATGATGACTCACAGTACACTGCTGCTGCAAAGCTGCAATGATCTCTCGTCTGTGCTGCTTGACAGCAAAAATTGACAAATGAATTTGATAGTGAATGGAAAATAAAAGGATAAGTTAAAGTTTGCGTTTAAAAATAGGATGCTAACTTTGTATCATATTTTTTTATACGTTACGGATGAATAAATTACACATTTTTATTATCAAATCAGCACCAAACCAGCTTAAAAACTTGTGTCGTGTGGTGGTGCATTCTTGTCACTTACGTTACGACTTACGACTTACGACTTGCTATGCATTGTATAGATAGATGGCATATAAAAATGAAACTTAATAGCAATAACTCATAGATTAATAGCGACATACGTAACAATATACAACTTTGTTGAGTGCAACAATTCAACTAGGATAGTTGTGTGTTCATACATGCGGAAATGGAAATTAACAAGAAAAATAAAGCACAAAAATAATAATTCTATCTTGATGGTGCAATATTATATGGTTAACATACATATTTTGAGATGATAGGATGTTATCTGATTGTGATTGCATTGATAGTGCATTTAAATGCGTTTTTATTAGTTAATTTTGTCTTCTGTGCGGCATGCATGCATGACATGAAAAAAAACTAAACAGAAAAAAGCTTTTAATTCATTAACATTGTTTGTTCTGAAGATATACACATGGTTTATTACAAGAGTAAAGAATAAAATGAGACCAACAATTGAAGTGTGTAAAAATTAAAGGGAGGTTGGATTTTTGGATTGGATTGTTAGAGAGAGGTGACATGACAAATGTAAATGATCGAAAGTGTGTCTCTCAAATCAGAGCAGATCAGGTTCTAGAAGAAGGAGCAGCGGTAATAACATAGCTCATGCATTTACGAACATACCTATGTATATCAAACCAGAAGATCAGATCAGATCAGCTTAGCAGATCATCACATATTGATTACGTCGCAGAATATATAATATGTATACCTACTACATGGGTCAATTGGTAGAATGTAAAATGTTTTTAACGACAATGCCGTAGTAGCTTTAGAGCTTCAGCAATTTTCAATCAAAGTTTAGTGTGTAATATCGCTGAATATATGGAACCAAGTAAAGTGTAAAGGGTTATTTATTAAAACAAGTGTATAGTACAACAACAGCCATGCCATAGCCAAAAAAGTGGTTGGTTTTGTGATTTTTGGGTATTGTCATACTTTTTAACATGCTGAGTCTAGGCAAACGAAGCAAGTAAGCATGTTCCTACTTTTTCATTCATGAAGAACAGCAAAGCAACATGACAAAAAAAGTATCAAGGACTATTAAAAAATCACACAGCTTTTAGTTTGTGTTTAGTTTGTTTGTACCACCACCGATGATGAATAATGATAATGATGAGTTTATGCTTTACTTATTTTTATAATAAAAGTTACAACCATGGTTTGTACTTGAAAAAGTTTAAATTGGGGAAAAAAGGATAAAAATTATTGCATTATTTGTAAAAAGTTGGTTATTTGTTGAGTTCCTTTTTTTGTGTGCTATCAACCTAAATGCACTATTAAGGCAAGGCGTTTCATTCCATCTGCCATGCCTAACTATTGTACTCTGTCATGCACACCTTTTTTATCGTCATCAAAATAATGCTACATTTTACTCGCAACATGCAAAAATTACGATAATTGTATTTATTTAGTATTTTTTCAGGGAAAAAGCTAACAATTCTTCTTTTGTTAATTTTTAGGCCAGGTAAAGGGAGGATGTTTTTTGTATTTAATTTGTAACATAACTAGTTGTAAGAAAATCTGTTGAAATAATTAAATGGAATTGATTTTCCAGCAGTTGATTATATGCTAGCTTTTGTGATGTCAAATTAACTGAGAATCCTTAAATAAGTTATTATTTTAATTACGATTAATTCAAGATAGGAATATGCATAACGATAAATTAGTAGGGCGAACGGGCGAAGTTCACCACGAATAAAAATTGCAGAATTAAAATGCTTTGTGGTAAGGTACCCAAAATCGTTCAAAAATTTAATGTCACTATTATTCTTGTAATTATAGTGCTTATTGTGATTTGTACTAGTCGTAGTCGGAACTCCCATATTCTTCCACTTGCCCTGCCTACACACTATATCAACCCTTTAAAGTGGATTGATTGATTTGAATGTATTGTCATTCATTTTTGTTCTCGTTCTTTGTTGGGGCATTATTTAAAAAACCTTTCGAAAGGAATGAAGGAACGGTAATGCACGTACATATTAATTTTCTTGTTTGTAATGTATAGTTTAGGTCAAACAATTGATATAAATATGTATGTATAATAGTATGTTTTGTATAAATGCAGAGTATGAATATCAATTCAATAAAAAAAAGGTTGACTGGAGGACAAATCTGAAATAAAATTACAACAGATTTTCATCTTGACTTTTTGATTTGTACTGCTGAGATTTGAGATGGTTAAGAATGATGACATTGCAATGCGTGATTTGTGAATGTGAATTGGATTTTGTGAATGACTTTTTTGCATAAATGTTTTTTGTGTGCTAAAGTCACGATATTTCGTAATCTGAAACGTGAAACTTGAGCTTATAAAAACGTAGGCTTATTTTTATTATTTAACATTGGAAATTCCCACTTGACTATGCTTGATTCTCTCACATTGAAAGTCAGTAAAAGGTCAGTCGTCATCATCAGTATATTATAAAGCTGATGCAGAGCTAAGCGTCAACTCTGCAACGTCAATCATTACATATTGCATTTAAAATCTTTAAATCAGGTAGTAAAATTTTTTATGGTACCTTGTTCAACAATATTAATGCATAAATTATCCTGGTTGGGTGAATAATGATGGAGAAGATGTTGTTTTAATGTTTTGCTGAGAAGCTAGAAATGCAAAGAATGAAATGCAGCGCCATCGTATAATCCTTAATACATTAATCGAGAAGTGAACCTAAATCACAAGAATTCTCTGAGATCCTGTTTTCTGTGTGTACGTTGTGCTTTCAATGTATTATGACTCAAAGCCGTCCTGTGACGTAATTTTAACGTTGAATTCG
>JAQFXM010000740.1:0-42277 GCA_034693345.1 Entomobrya multifasciata | reverse complement strand
TACCTATGAGAATATCTGTAATCTGAATTTTATTGATTGGCAAATAAAAACTACTATAAATAAAAAAATAAATAAATAAAATACGGCGCACGTTTCTTTAATTCAAATCATTTTACCGAAGAAATCCACTGACAACTTGAATGATGCCTACTTTGTGTGATCATCGCGGGTTTAGGGGCAGTGACTCAAAAGAAGTAGGAAGGAGAAATGAAAAAATGAATGATTTAACTTTAGTTGTCAATTAACTATACAGACGGCATTATGCATGTATTTTTGTTGTTCTTGTTGATTTTAAATATTGAAATATATTTTTCTTTTTGCGGTCTTGCGACAAAAAAGAAGGTTTTTGCGGTGGTAGTGCTTTATAAATGTATTACAAGCACGACTACAACCTTAGTTAATGTATAATATGCGATGATGGTTAATATGCCTTGTCGGGTGATGTGACGTGACGGTTGTCTTGTTTACGTTGTCATTTAATTCGTTTTATATACTTAGCTCAGAGCAAGAATGGGGAAATGATTTTATTAGGTTTGTTTGTCTGTCTTTATTCAGTCAGAGTACCTTACTCTCAGTCTAATTAATTATATGTCTTATCTCCAGGAAAATCTTTGTCGTTTTAAATAAGCTTAAGTCTGCAAAACCATACGACCAAAAAAATCCAATGTACTTGCTTTTTTAGGATGTTCATTTTACTGGGGCAGTGAGCGACTTATTAGTGGTGGGGAGTGGTTATTATTTATACGACGAGACGCCGTACTGTCGCGTACTCAACGAACTATTTAGATGGAAATTTCATCCATCAAGTCAATAATAACAATTTAAAATTGGAATCAAAAAAGTAAATTAGGCAATATGAACCTCCCTCAACCCACAAGAAAATATTTTTAGTTATTTTTAAAAATTTATTCATGTTTGTCTATCTTATTAATTTAGAAGTCTTCTGATGAAGGAAAATTGCCAATTTAGACATTTGGCTTCTAAGAATTGAGGGCTTTGAGAAAAAATGGAATTTTCAATTGTTTACCACTTCAATTAAACTTAAGCAATCATAAAGTTTTTTTTGATGGTAATCTTGTTTTTTCTTCTGCTCCAGCTACCTAATTACTTTGCTTTTGAAGCTTTGTTTTGTTTTGATTTATAAATTGATGTCAATAAATAAAAACAAAAATGAAAAAGGAACATGGCATCCTCATGTATGATTTCTCAAAAATTCCAGGACAAGACAATAACATTTGGGTTTCACAACGTATTAACATTACTCAATGTAGTACTATGCTTTCTGTATACCTAAATAATAAAATCAGACCATTACAAATTTCATTTTTTGATCGTGTCATGATCGAAGATGTTTCATGATTCATAAATTTGTTTGTTATTTGTGCGTGCATCTATCAAACATTTGCGTCCAATTTGTAGTTCGCGTTGACAATGTCAAACAAAAATGCAATTACTTATGAATCGTTCACTGTACAGAATTATTTCTCCTTTTCCAATGTTTTATATTGATACAATTTTTACAATGCAGTTAGAACAATGCCTTTATGGGAAAAAGAAAAAACCTGTCCGCACTTCCTGTATTAATTAAAGATAGTATATAAAACTTAATGCTTTTTCACTAAAAAAAATTAGATAATTAATTATTCAAATTTTAAGTGCTTAACTAACTATTGGAGAGAGTATCTATGTATGTTTAACAATGAAAATCCATATACATTGTTTGTATTTGTTTCCTGGTGCATTCGTTTTGATTTGGTGATTCCCCTTTTTAGTTATTCAATTTATAAGATTATTTTATTCATGTAATCTCTCATCTTAACTTAAATATGTGCACCATTAAGTAGGCTCACATTCACATCTAGAAACAATGAGCGTTAAACGCCACATGATATAAAGGTGTATTTATGTCTGGAAACTACATAGAAAATGTGTTATTGCATTTATTGACTTGACAGGATACAAACTTTGTTGCGTCATGCATCATGATATTATGTTGTATGCCTACTAGTTAAACATACATACAGTACCGTTTTGTTCGATTAAGTCTTGACTAAGTAAGCGGAACATTTTAGTGAATTGAATTTTAATTTATCTTCTAAAGATATGCATCATTGATTCTGTCAGATTTTCATCGTTTGTTTTAACTATTTGCCAAATAAATTGTTTCACAAAATGTGGAAAAAATCCTTAAAACGACAACGGCTTAACTTGTAAGTTATAGTTCTGCCGGTTGAATTAGAAACAAAGTGTTAAAATTAAGTATTTGTAACAAAGTAGCGTTAAGGTACATTGTATTAACGCCAGATTTCTAATAAGAAGGCAACAATGTGTGCAGAAACTACTGTTAGAACATAACTTTTGAAAGAACATGACATGTAAATGATGCAATAATACAAAAACTTTGTGTTTCGTTTTTTAATTGCTGTTCATTCAATACATTTGATGATAAATAATCGCTTTAATAATTTTTTCTCCGATATACTTTATATACAACAGGTGCATATAAACCATTAATATTTTTACAAGTACAACAATAAGAATGATTTTTTTTGGTGTAAAAGTTTTAAAAACAATTTCTGGTCTCCTTTTTAACAATTCATTGAAAGCTTAGTATTTTTTGTTGTTTGATGAATTCTAGTAAAAGGTGATCTAACAAGTTTTGCGAATAATCAATCAAGAAAAAAATGGATATACCAAAAAATTACAAGTTCAGCAAAGTTATAAAATTCAAATGGTATAAGAAATATTGAATATAATGTAACGTGTTATTTTTTCCACATAAGCTTTAATTATTATTTTTATATCGTGAAAAGAACCGGTACAGCTGTACAGACAAACAAGAACATCAATATCAAAAATATTGGTCTGTAAAATAACCTATCATATATCATCCATTCGCTTTTAAAGTAGTAAAATGAAAACGAAAATCAATGTCAGTTCTAAAATGACGTATATAAATTAAAGGTACACAAGTAGTTCTATCTAATCCACCAAGTATAACATCTACCCGATATTAATCGAAACTCTAAGCCATTTTGTTCATAATGTTTTTCAAATTAAAGAACGTTTACTAATTCTTTTCGGAAAACTTTGGAAAATAAATATATGAAAGCGAGCAACACACCCGACAACTTACACATAAATTTAAGCTTTCCAAACGCACTAGAAAACAGTATTTGGAAAGGTGGGCGGAGCTGTCGGGATAATATGTTCATTTCATAACTTTTATGTGGCGTATCATTTTGTGGGCCCAAAAATCTTACATAGCTAATTAAATACCATTTTACTTTTTAAACCTTGTTGTTTTAATGCAATGATCGCTGCGAATGTATTTATCCAAACTCCAAACACACATGCTTGACAAAAGGAGGCATAAAGGCAGTGTATTAAATGGCTTAGTTTATGTAGTTCTCTGCTCTTCAAAAGTAGTCAGTCGTCGCAAATGTAAGAATTTGCGTTTGTTCGAATCGTTTAGAATAGTGGACCACATAACATCTTTGTCGCACTCGTTTTGATTGCTCGTAAAAAAATCTCTTTATAGTTCATGCTTAGTTGCTGCTGCGTGTAATGATCATTGGTCGGGTCGGGGGGCTTGTACTACTTTTAATGTATCCCATGCTGCTATATTTCTATTTTAAGTTTTGATGTGCGTGGCAAAATATCTTTACAGACTGAATAATGAAGTCATAGAAAAGTGCAAGCACACAAAATTGTAAAACACGTATAAACGTAAGAGTACACAGTACAACTTGCCCTTTGTCACACTAAACTTGTAAATAGCACTTTGTTTAGAGGATTATTTTAACTGTCAATTGGTTTTATTTTTCATGCTGGAAAAATTTCTTGTGAGAAATTCTACAAAACAAAGAGCCATTTAACATGTTCCATCGTTTAAAAAATGGTACAAAATGCTAAAGTTCACCTTATTTTAGTGTCGCTGCTGCTAAATGGATACATTTAACAGTGTTCTATGATAATTCATGTCAATATGTCAAAGGCAAGGATATTGGTTTCTCATTTGAATTTCTTAGATTTTTTTAGTTTCAAAGTGCAGCATAAACTAAAAACGAATTTTAATTTGTAAGATTTATTTACTTTGGTAGCTACACGATAACAGTTTACACGAATTTTGTAATACAATGGATACTTTTTATATTCTAGCATGTTAATATATTCATCCATACATCAAATACGCTGACGTGTAGAATAAGTTAACTTTTAGAGTATTACCAGTTTTAAATACAACTAAAAATATTACTTCTGTTATCGTGTATCAATATCAATTTTTTGACGCCAAGATAATTTATGCTGCTATTAAATACGAATGAATAGAATATATTATTTCAGAATTTTTCGGCTGACGTAATAAGTAACATATTTCTCTTAAATAATTCCGCTTTGCAATATTGCAGTGCAATTTTTCTTACAAAAAATCAATTGAATGGTCAAGTCGACTGCAAAGAATGTTAATTAATGATGTACAAGTTACAGTTTACGCACTTTATTGCAAATCATGAAATAAAGGATGTACACTTTGTATTAATTTTATACATTGTAATTGTAACTATTGATACGCATGCTATACAAATATTTATGCGTACATTTTGTTACACTCCATATAATTCCGTACACGTTCCAACCTCTTAGTACATATATTTTACATAGCACTCATACAAATGATTATACCTAAATTACTGTTGCATGTATTTTTTATAAAGGGGATCGAGTTTAATATGTTAACATGCAGTAAAGGTTGATTTATCTACGCACTTTTCATCTTAACAAACTACTTAAAGCTCAAATCGCTGCGCTGCTGGCTTCATGCTTCTTCAACCTGAAGAAGTTTTAATTCTTGAACGTCAATTTATCGCAACAAATATCATGTTCATAGATGATCTATTACAATTTTTCGATACTTGTACTTTTTTGATAACATATCATATCAATAATGTTGGAAAACTTTATGCAACTTTTAATATGCAAACTTTGTAAAAAAGGGCAACGTATCAACGACATACATAAAAAAGTCATTGGAAAAGTACCACAGCGATTCAGGAACATCAACCTTTTTTAAATACATAATCGACTGCCTCAATTTATAACTCATATGTATTAAATTTATCCAAATTATCATTTTATTGGCACCTTTTTCAAACACAACTCTTATAAATTCAGTTAGTACATGCACACCTTTCCATATGACATGGCAAATTTTTTGTTATCAGAAGAGATAAATGAAGCTTGTATGTTTGTACCATAAAAAATAACAATAGATTACTATATCTTGTATGCAAACTGAATAATTCACTGAAAGGGTGGGTTTGTAGGTAGAAGAGAGGGTTTGTATACTAACATGCCCACATGCCATCAAATCATGCTTGTTCAATCCGCATTTACAAACTCACAAGGCAGGTAGGCGTTTTTGCACACATACCATGTGTACTGTGTACATCTACATCCAATCCACATCGAGATTTTCGACTTGATAACATTTAGCAAGTCAAGTTGAGCATTAAATGAAAATGAATTAAACTTCCAATGTCATTTGACTCAGAATAGTGTAATATTTATTATTTTACTGACTACTAGATGGACAATAACGTTTCCTTATGATTATGATAATTATGTACACACATATATGTAAGTAAGTATATTGGTTATTGTGTAGCACGTTTCTCTATTCCATTCCCTAATAACCTATTAGGCACTAGGCACTACTTCAAAATAGACGAATAAAAAAACACATCCTTGTGAACTTTTTTTTGATAGGCTATTACATAATGGAAGGGCTATTCATTAGCTAACTATTAACATTATAGTAATTTTTCAATTGCAAACTTTTTAGCGTACCATTTACTTTACCATTAAAAAAAGAAGGACGATTTATTAATAAAAAAATGCGAGACCTACTCCAAGTTATTTTTTTAAGAGGGTAAGCCTAACCATGTGAATGGTTTACCTGAAAAACAGTCGAAAATGTTTATAAAAAATATTTTCATGTGACATGAAATGTTACGGCACTTGACCATGTTGACCTGTCCGATTTTGATGTCAGGTTGTCAACACATTCCATTAATATTTTTTGTCAGACATGCCAACATGTTCCAAACTTTTGAAAATGTTTTTCAGCACAAATCCACCAGCATATTTTTTTTGGATGACGTATGGTCTCAATTGTAGTACTAGCGCCAAAAGTGGGTATGTTACTCCAATTTGTGTGACTGATTAGTTGAATATTCAATATTATTTTGTGTCGAGTTTGTACCATTCGCTTTGAAATATTAAATGCATCATATCGACAAATAATTGCCAAGCTTTGTACTCTACTTTTATCTGTCACCGTTATCGTTTAAATGTGTTCTCTTTTTACTGATTCTTTTCTTACTAATTGAAGTGTTATAGAAAAGCATCCAACAATTTTTTAAGCGTGCATTTTTTATTTTCTGTTGAACTGGTTTTTTACTACACATGCTCACTTGACTATAAATAAGCAGAGAAGTGTTCAAGTTGCATAATAGCTACTGAACACAGTCTGTAATGACCTTTCAACTTTTGATAGTTCAAAAGCTTAAAAAATGTTTCAAACTTGGTTCAGTTTTATTCCTGAGAAAGAAAACTTTGGACCCTTTTTTCATGGGAAATAAAATTTACAACGTCATATATTTTATAGCCAATATATTATCATTTATCACCAATCCAGTCTAGCTGGTTTAATTACTATGTAACATTTTTCGCGCCCCTTTTTTATAACATTGTAGTTTACTTTGATTCTTATATGCTTAGAATTCAATATTTAGGGAACTGCTGAATATTAATTGTACTTTGTACATGTTACATTTTTACATCTACCTAAACGAACTTTTTTGGTTTGGTCTTGAGTTCTCTTTGTGTCTGTCTAGATTATCTTATGTGTGAACTGAAAACGATGCGCGATATGAACTTGTTTTCATGTATGTTATCTATATCCATCCACCATCCACGGCTCTCGACTGCATTTTTACTAATCGTTGAATGTTGATGGTACTGTGGTCTGTTGCTCAATAGGTGATCAAGCTTTATAATATTTTGTTTTTTTGTGTGTTTGCTTTTTTGTACAACACACTACAAGTCCACAAAATAGCTCTCCATTCCATCCATCCAAACAACGCATGAAAATGATTATATTTTTTAACTGTGGATATCAAAGTGAAATGCATGGATGACCATAATAAAAAGTATAACGACATGGATTACCAGTACGCTGGGGATGTGAGAGGAGGTGCTCTTGCTGGTATGATGGTGGTTAGTAGGCAAGACAAGGCAAGACACTTAATATGCAATATACAATGTTGTATTTGAACAAGTTGTGATCATAGTACCAGTACAACTTCCACTCTCACAGATATGTGTACTAAAAAAAGGCACACGCATGCAGAACAAGAAAAAAGACGCAAAGATAACTTTGGTAGCGAGTATCGTATCGTATCGATAAAGGCTCAGCGTTTTAAGCATTCGACTAACCAAACTTGGTAGTCTCATGTTAGCATCATCAACGGCAGGAACAAAACAACAAGCAGCAGCAGTTATTGCAGCTGGCTAGTGAACGAAAAAATTAATTATATTTTTTGACAAATGTATAACTTTTCAATAATCTTTCAATTGAATCATCGTCGACGACATCGTCCTCAACAGAAAAGTTTTTCAGAGCAAGTGTAAAAAAAGACGCATGCCATACGCAGCTGGTTTTTTAAAACAGCATTGCTTCTTCGGATAATCTTGTTCGTTTTGCTGATTGCTTTTTACTATCAGCAAAAAAGATTTCACCTTTGAGTGTGATTTCTCAATAAACTTATATTTTATCTGCGTACTAAAATTTAATATTTTAGTACATCTTTTCTTATTTTATGCACGGACCTCATTACTTTGGCGTTATGATGAATTTGAAAAATCAAAAGCCCAAGGTTCTTACCATCATAGAGCCATGTTTCAACTGCGTTCAATACTCTGTTTCTGTAATCTACTTGCTTCTCCAGTTTAACCACAAGTTTCTTCTGAAACACCAACAAGCAACCCAGTAGGATATAAAAAAATTAACTATTTTTTTCTAATCTTGAAAATATAAGCAATATTTGTATTTTTATGCATCTTGTTATCTACTGGGTAGAAATACGTAAGAAGAAAAAAGTACTCTTTGTTTTTTATTGAATGTGTGATTTTTGTAGATGAAAGTACTAGAGGACAAAATATATTGTAGGAGTGTGAGTTCATCGTTACTATTTCTAATAATATTTTGACTTTCTTTTACTGTTTCTATTGTGTATGTTTTTTAAAACTGAAAAACATAACGACGTTGTTTTTTAAGAAAGGAAATACAAAGTTTGCTTGTATACAAAAGTTTCACAACGAGTATACTTTACAAAAAAAGGTAAGCGTAGTAAACTTTCTATTAATATATTAATTAAGATTTTTGTCATAGTATTGATATTCTGCCTCAACAAAGTATGCAGTTTCCTCGGTAACGCATTATAATAAATATGTTTATATTTATATGCATGCAATGTGGTTATTTTTTATTAAGTACTGAACAAGGTCTTAACAAAGGACAATTAAAACATATTGGTTGCCATGTATTGATTTTGCAAGGCGAGGTGCATAATGGATAGTAGATAAAGCATTTAGTTAATATAGTATTCTAGTTCTGATAAAGATCAAGTGACTTGCTACAGGTGAAGCTATCTAATTTGCGAAAGAGACAAAGTAAATGAGAAAGAGCAGCTTGCTTGAGTAACAAACATAATATGTAAGAGAAGAGAGCAGTCAACGAAAGAAGAAAAAAATAGTTCAAAACCCGTTGTAAATTAAAAGGAAATCTTACCAATTTAATCATTCATTTAACAATTTATTAATATTAAGTTGCTTCTCTGTACATTCTTTTCTTTTTTATTTACAAAATTTTGATTTGATCTTTAGATTTCTTAATTAATATTCAGTTAATTCATTGTTAGCCTTATTAATTGATTCTAAAAATATCTGATGGCATATGTTTTGGAAAGGGCATTAAGTTACAAGAATATTTTCAATCTGATATGGATGCATATGAATACAAACGTGTGTATCTATTGATTATTGTGGTTTTATCAGCATAGCTGGATCAAAGCGAAAGTCAAAGAGCTTTTTATTGTTACGATTACAGGTCAGCCTCAGCCTTTTTTATATTTCATGTATTCACAATTTTGTCAAGGCCATTTATGCTTAACTAGTGATGAGCAGCATGCATGCTTTTGTAGAAGTACAACAAGTTTTCATCCAATCCACATCTCATACCACATACTGTTCAATCAACAAGATCACATTTATGCATTGAATATGTAAAAAATGCAATATTATGTGGAAATGCTGACTGGTTTTACTTCACATGTAAACGGCACACCTCCATTTAGCCATCATATAAATTTCAATGTGTCGTCTGATTTAAGGGAGGAGGCCAATAGAGAAGTAGATAATTAATAGCTTATTGTCAACCACTCGGCACGTCATGCAGGAATGCATAATCATTTATGCGTTGATCTCAATAGATTTATGCGAAATGATAGCCATATAATTTCGGCAGTTAACTCAACTACAGCAATCTCTTTGCATACCGGAAAGAAATAAAAAAACATAAAGTGTTCCAAATTTGACACCAAGCATACATATTAAGCATTATGGTATGCATTTCAATGTCCCATTTTGTAAAGCAACTAATTACAGATTCCAATGAAAAAATCGAAGACTTGCAATTCAGCTAACAATAAGAGAATGATTGCACATGGATAAGCACATGATAAAAAGGCTACATAATGTATTTTGTCAGAAATTTAAATATCAGAATTTACTAAACTGAAAATTTTATAAATTGGGTTTCACAACATTTCATGACACGTTGTCAAATATACAATTATTGATTACCAGTTTGTGACGTCACCTTGAAGTACGTGTTTCTTGGCTAATTTTGATCAATTAGTACCGCCTTCAAACAAAAGTATACGAAACAAATTTCTAATATTTTTTTTTCATTGTCACGTTGTAAAATATTTGGATGATGCATAGAAATGCTACATTAATTTTTTTCTACGTCGTACATTTTCATGTCACGTGGATCAGCATCTTTTTCCAGATGTATGTGTCACTTCTAGAAAGAAAGAACAATCTTTCTTTTGTAAAACGCTTGAATGAATGGTTCAAATGCGATAATGATAAAATCAGGTTTAGATTTCGCTGTATATATTTTTATATTTTTCTAGCTAATGAAGCGATGAAAGAACATCATATAGTGACATAGATGAAAGTACTTTTCTGCATGACTGAATCACTGAATGCCGCTTCCATTAGTTTCATATCAGGAAATTGTCAGGAAAGAGGCTGAAGTCAGGTTTCTTGATGGTTTGTGATAATGAAGCCATTGAAAGTAAAATTTTAATGGATGGCGATGAATTATACTATAAACATTACATTATGACGACTATTATCATTGCATCACTAGCTACTACCTTTGAGTTTGTGATGATGATGATGAGCGTTTAGGTACATACTTTGTAGGTCCAAATATACTTGGTATTGGTATACATATGTGTTTTTTAGGAATAATTTTTGTTTACAATTTTCTCGACTGGAAGTAAATGGCCAAAGTGAACACTGATGTTTTTATGACGCACGAATTATTTTCTTATTTCACTAATTTCATTTCACATTGTTGTTCTGGATTTGTTGCATGATTATGATGATTTATTATGTGAAACGGATGTTTGAAATTGAATTACGAACTATTGGCGACAAGATTGTCTCGATATTTTCTAACAAGGTTCATACTCGTATTCTTAGAGCTAACTTTATTCGAAAATATGCATACATACAATGCAATCTCTTACAATGTACATGATTACTCATTCATATGATCATCACGTTAATTAGTCCGCCTGGAATAGTGGAAAACACATTAAATCAATTGCTCATATCTGAACTCGAATTTATTTTACACTTTTCGAACTCTCTATTAAATCATAAAAATATCTTGTGCAACACAAATTTTAGTCCGTGCTTCAGTTAAATTTAAAGTTCAATGTAAGCAGATTATGTGTACGAGTATTCATCCTGCTAACTAATCTCAACTTCTTTATAAACGATGCGTGAGAAAGCATGTGCTGCAAATCAACAGCAATCTAACATGTTTATGTTTCATCATTTATGAAAATCAGTTCAATACACAATCTATTTTGTTTTTAGTTGCACATGTTCTGCCATGGACTGTAAAATGAGCACCTTGGGAAGAGAGATCATATATTATCAATACTTTGATAGGTTGGGTGGTATTGGTAGTGGGATTGAAAAAAAGACAGTTGCAGCGTAGCAATATGATTGCTACGCATGTTGGAACAAGATTTTGAACTGAAATCTTTTTTTAAACTGTGATCTTTTTTTATTTAACAAAGTTTGATAACTGGATTAGATACTGGATGATTCCGGCTGGTAACTCAGATTTGTCTGAATCAACTGGATTATATGGTCCACTTATAAATGCTATGATATAATTTTTTTAAACGAAATAAAAAATATCGTGAACTTTAGCATACAGTCTGAGAATGCATGTTGTTCATTCATGATCATCATGATGCGTGCATTTGCACTGTATGAAGAAATGCAAGTTTAAAAAAAATATGATTCATATTTTTTGTTATCATCGGTCCATGTCCCCAGATCTTCTTGGAGACCAATAGGAAATCATTATGAAATGTTACATAATAAAAATATATACGGTATAATTTGTGGAACGTTTTGAGACAGGCTTGTGGTCGTCGTAAAAGTCTCATGACGATGACGAAATTTTCTTGGTACATATTCCAAACGAACAAACACATTTTGTGATTTGCATATTAAAACTAAGCTAAACAAAAGTCAGGCATTAAATTCGTACCTATTTAATTTTTTGTATAATGTGACGTACCCAAGATGTACTTCTTGGAAAGATTTACAATTAAAATACAATATTTAAATGTAATGCAAATCTATCATGACAGTCAAAGTCTCAGAATTTCTGAGTTAGCTGGACTGAACTTTGTGTCTCATGAAAAACCTTGTAATTTTGTAACCTTAAAAACTTGCTACCTTACTTTTTAATAGTTGAGACTGCTTTAAACATTATTTGAAATTAACTTTCCTTCGATTTGCATTTTAAAGCTTTAAAGCTTTTTAACTTATAGTAGTTTGCATCTGCTGGTTGATATTCTTTTAATGTTTCCCTGCTGAGCACTGGAAGATGATAATGATGATTAAGATGCAGCAAGAGGTTAAATAAAATCCAGAGATGGGTCAATGATATAAGCAGATATTTCTTGTAGATAGATAGATTTATTTTCATGAAATCTCTTCACGGTCTCATTTTTTTCTCTCCTGGCTTGGCTTGGTTTTACATGACGTCTGTATACATATATGTATGCTTTGTGATGATGACGAAGATTATGTTTATGCATAGTAATCATAATTGATAGTATTTAATTAACAAAAATATTATCAAAGTAGCAAAGTTGTTAAGAAAAAAATAAAAATTTATATCTCATAATGATTGTCACACAGACAGACAGACATTCACTCAATTCAATATTTCACTTTTAATAGTGAAGCTTTCTGTACCCAATAATCCATTCCAGTAAAAAAAAGCATGTAGCATCCTTGTCGTAATATTTTAAGACTTGTTAAAAAAAAATTCTTGTCTTGATTGCGTTGGTGGGTAAATGATATGTTGATGATAAACTGTACCTTATCTTTTCCACGTCTTTTTACGTGTCTCTTTTCAATAACCATTGCTAGAGAGGCAACTTGGTGTATACTTTACCTATCATTCTAACATATTATTTTCCCCAATTTTCCCAAAAAAATACATAGTCTGTATTGCATTGCGTTGCGACAGGGATATTTTAATTTGTAACGACACAGTCACAGTCATGAGGTAAAATTAGTCTGATTCTAGACCAGGGAGGTCAAGAAAAAATGAAGAAATATTCTAAATGTACTCGTAAAACTGTTACGTTACACCATCTCTTAAAATGAAGTGGATAAGCTGTAAATTGGTTTTGCATAGACTCATCATCAAGTCAGTCACGAATGTCATCATCAGCTAGTTAGTTGGTGATTGTGTTGTGACCCGTACGTCACGTTCCTATATTTTACTTTAGAAATAGCAAAGTAAGCCTAGAAAAAACATGTAACTAAACTCTAATCTAATTCGAAATAATCGTTTTCGGAAATTTAATACTAATATCTTGTCGGTGTCATGTTGTGTCGGCTTTAGTGATTGTGTGGTACTCAAGTTGTCTTGTTTTGACTATGTCATATTTTTGCAGACACATTATTACAGACAATTTTGAGTAAAATATACATATTTTTAGTGATAAAATATTCTGTGAACGTCAGAGGTGGTGTGAAATTGGATATTCTCATGAGGAGGCCCAAACGCCTGCCGAAATCAAATACGAACGAAAAAATGATGAGGTTGGCAATTACCAAACATAAAAAATCTACATTCTACGCATGTTCTATCGAAGAAACGATTAATAGTATCGATCTTCTGGAATTGAAAAGTTAGTTGAACTGTTCATGTGAGTAGCCTTGAAACTTTGAATGATGCGGAGAATCGGAAGAAAAATAGTAAAAAAATAAATATCAGAGAGTGCGCGTCAAAGTTAATATGTCTTTGTGCTGGCGTGTTAGTATACTGCTACGATCAAATTGAAAATTTAGTGATACGATAGCTGAATGATATAAATATATTTTAGGCAGATATTTAGAAAAAAAAGAAAAAAGATTTTTGGAAATTTATGATGTGAGTAAGTATAGTTTACATTTGCCTGCAAATACATGTGAATGTTTTGCAAGCCAAAAAAATGTCACAAGTGAGTTTCTAATTATTCCTAACAATTTGAAATAATGAAAATAAGTTTGTTTACTACACTAATTTGTTGCTACATTAATTATGAAAAAATAATCAAAAAGATTTAAATGTGTACGCAACGTGTATTAACGTTTAGTTGCGTTTAAGCATGTAAAAAATTGAAACCAAACGTTTGATTTTGTAAACATCTTTACCAAGTTGCGACAGTTTAAAGTAGAATACGAATGAAAAAATAAGATATTAAAAAATTTCACTACTCAAAAAATAAATATCTTCTTTTAAGCAATAACGTCACATGACAGTGCATTATCATATAATCGTGCAGGATCATCGTTATTTTGCATCGCACTCTAAAGATGGACCAGTAATCTTTTTCAAGGTTGCGTAGTGTTATTTGATACAATATTATCAAATCATCTTCATCATCATCATCATGTGTTTTTGTACAACTCAAGTAGCAGTTAACTGTAAATGAGAAATCATTAAAATTAAGTATAGTCATAGTATATAAGTAACTTGAGTAGCACAAAAATAAACTGAAGCTTAGCATCGTTAATTTTCTGGATTCCTTTTTTGCAGATTTATGTGGGAAAAGGGACTTTTTGATGTACTCACACATCAAAGAAAAGTGTTGTCGTTCAGATTTTCATGTAATTTTATTCCGTATTAAGTATCACAACGACCTAAATTGAATATGATACTTAAGTGTAATCAAAATATAAAAACTTAAATACTTATCAAGTTAAGTAGTCAAAATCATAAAATCCAATTATAATCGGCTTTCCGTACAAAGTACAAACTAAGATAATTTTACTTGGAGAAATTGTTTTTTGAAAATATTGGAATATTAATAGTACTTTACACTAAATGTTCAAACACGTGAATCACAAAAAAAACTTTTGGCAAGTACAAAAAAACGGTTCAAAAGTTCCAGACATACAATAATTCCATAGGAAAAAAGGGTTATCTATCAAAAGTATAGGTATTCTTTATCTACGTATTTTATGTGCATACATCATCATTATTGTTTGTTATTTGCCTAGCATTTATTTTCAATTTTCTCTTTATAGAGTACATTTAAACCTTAATATAATTTGGCGAGTAATTCTTCTTGGAAGCTAGTTTTTTTTGTAGTACCCATGTTTGCATTACGAAAGTACAATTTCCATGTAAAATTTGTTCATGGTTGATGGTGTATATTCGTCGCATTATTCCTAGACTAAACATGGGTGCCTATATATTCGGTGGTGGGACATATTTTTCAAAAAGGCATTGTTATATCGATTTTCATTTATATAATTTTTTTCAAGTTTGGCTAGGTTAGTTTAGTCTCATTTATTTCTGTGAACGGGTTTGTACTGGTAACGGCGCGCGGCATCGGGTGTCATTGGTGATGATACCTACGTATTAACGGTACACGTAAATTATTTAGATAACACGCTCATGTTACTATTCAGCAACAAATTATTAATGTGTTCTATGTAAGGTTTCATCAATACCAACCAAGTTAGCCTAAAAAATTGTACTTATAAGATTGTTTGTTTGGAGTGAAGTGAATCAAATAATAAGTTTTTTTAACTTTTCTAATTTCAGGTCTTTATCGAACGGATTTGTTTTATCTTCGTGTCGACATCACTTGCAGAGTACGAAGATTTTAGAGAAGAAATCGCCAGTTTTTACTTCTGTACTAAATATTAAAGTCTATTTATGTACTTGAAATTTGCAACTTCCAGTTAAAAATACTACAACTATTATTTTTGTACGTATGTCGTGCTTGAATTCTACAACAACTCGTTGGAATGAAACGTGTGTTTGTTGTGAATCTGGTTGAAACGGAACTGAATGAAAAATTTGAAGGGAAGATTGACTTGATCAGTGAATTCTTTAAAGCTGTCTTTTAAAAAAGCAGTAAAAATGAGTGTGGTATCGGGAAGCAGGATGCGGGAGACAATACATTCAGGGCATTTCATGGTCTCCGACTTTGAGCCCGAGTCGGAAGCGCAAGATGAAGAGTATGAAGTTGGAATGCCCCTACCACCGGGGCCAGATGATACGGTGGTCGTTAAGGGAAATGCGGGACGGGGTATGCAACAGTCCAATGTTGCTGGAGCCAGTGCGGCCAACCCTGCAAGCAGCCCTTATGGAGCTCAAGAGCCAATCATCCCTACAACAAGTAACGTGCAACAAGAGTTGTTCATGGATTTACCCAACTTTGGGAGAAACTTTTTGGCACAAAATTTCGGGGAAAGTTTTATGGCACAGCAGACCCAATTTCAGCAGCCACCACCACAGCAGCAGCAACAGCAGCCGCAGCAGGATGCCCTTCAGACTTTCCAACAGAGGCAATTACAGCTTCAACAGAGAAACTCTTGGATTTCCATTGATTCTTCGTTGACAAAGCTGTTTCAATGCATGAGTCTTGCGTACAGGTAAGAATCCATTTTAATTAATAAATATGCTTCATTTCATAATGCTCTCTGGAAAAAAAGACAAAAGAACAGCCATTATTACTAATTTACTTCCGTTCATTAAGCCAAATGCATAATAGCCTCAGCAAGTAGTTCAACTATTTTTTCTGTGTGTCAAACAACCAAGAAAATTATTTTATGTCTAGCCTTAACAATAGTTTGCTTTGCTGGTCTGTTGCTTAAGCTACTTGATTAATTGCTTCTTGCTTGAGTATTCATGAACTCAAGGCCATTTTCTAAGCTTCTTGTTCTCCTACTTGTCTTGGTTTTACCTTTCATGTAACTTTATCGAAGTTATCATTGGCATTTTTTATGGACGTGTGTTTTATAACAATGTTCTCTCTTTGTGAACTTACTATTGTTAAATATTCTTGAGCTGCTTAATAAAACATTTCCTTTTGTCAAGTTTACCTTGTAGTGTCCATCAGTTCCTTCCTCTATTTCTTTCAATTTATCGTTTTTTAATAGGACAACAAAGTAAAGTAACTCCTGCTATAACCACTAGAGATACTTATTGGTCATTAAAATGATAAGTATATTACTTGAAAAAAGAAATGAAACGACATACTTGAACCGTTGATAAAAGGATGCATAATTACCATTCTCTCCCTTTCCAGCATTTTACTTAAAAGTCAAGAGCTGTAATTAAGTGTCTAAAAAAGTATTTCAATTAATTAGATGATGTAACCTGTCATCATCAACGTGCTTTTTAAATTTTTAATACCAAAGACTATTGTTTAGTTTTTAAAAGCTTTACTAGTTTCCATTCATTTTTTTGCGGAGAAAATTTCGTATACAATTTTGAGTCAATTGAGATTTGAGAGCAAGGCCAACCGATTTCGATTGATTCAATAATCTTTCGGAGACAATTTTCGGGGGAAAAACTAAATTCAATTTTTAAGCCTCTGCCAAAATTGACTAGCAGACGTTCATAAATATTTTACAAGTCAGCAGTAGGTGAGAAATACATTTTTTGTACATTTTGTATTCCAAATAAAGTGTCGCTGGACTGAAAAAATCGATATTTGATTAGTTACTCTTTAAAACTACTCTATGCTCGTCCTTGACAATTGCCTATTATTACCCTGTCCAAATTGACAATTGTAACGTTACTTTGAAGATGACATTATATATTTTAAGTACTATTAAATCATGATGAGTGGAAAATTTTATTCATTCGGTGACTGAGACTGGTTGTTTTAAAGGATATATGTATCTACGTTAGAGATATTTTATTTTCACACCTTTCAAATTTTCAATAAAAATGGTTTATGATATGATATGATGCACGTGCTGCCTAAAAAGTCGAATATCGTCTTTAAATATTTAATGGGTGATTTAAGTATTTACCTTGAGTGCCTTCTAGTAGCATAAATTTATCTTGTATTCAATTGATTTTTAATTTAGTTAGACATTGCACGTAAAATCTCCTAAACGTATGACAATTAATGTCCATGACTCTTTTCCAAATAGAATTTATGTTATTTTTAAAAAATTCACAGAATATGGAATATATACAATACTTGTTTCAATGCTATCCAAAATTATAACGACATGCTGTACAAATGATTCGGTATACGTATGCCTAAATTTTAAATGCGAACAAAACTAAAAGTTAACTTTATTTGATGTACTTTTCTATCAAATTAAGTAGCGAAATATAGTACGCGTGAATTTTTAACCTCTTCATTTTTAACACATTCTTTTATGGTCAAAGGAAAAGCGATACTACAAGTTCTCCATTACATATATCTGAATAATGTTTATGAATAGTGTATTCTGTGTTTATTATTTATTTATACTCGTCATCATGAAACCATACGATTGTTATTTATAACTTATAACACAATTATCTTATCAGCATTCAATGGAGAAACATAAATGGTGGTAGTCGTACAAGCAATAAAATGCTCAGGTAACCAGGCTGTCCCTGATTAGGGCTATTAGTTAAACTAGTCACCCAATAAGTACGTTCCTTCTAAACGCTTCCAAGTACAGTTTATTTGATAAAAAGCAATTTGTTTCTATTTAACTGGTGATGTTATCAATATGGAGCAATTGTTAAAATACTAAACAAATAATCTTCTAGTTGCTAACTTAAAAATTAACGAATACATTTCGTGACATGACAAGTTAGACGCATATTGGCATTTACACGAAACACCATGCATAGAGCAGCTGAACACTATCAGCTAGTCAATCTATTTATTTATGTGTATTTTTTATGAAGGCCAACGCTCGTCGTAGACCCCAGAGGGTAAGATGGGTACAATTTAATAGCAAGTGTGTGTTATTCCAACAAAAAACCAATGGATTCCACATTTTTACCGCTTTTTACAGTGGTGAAGTATTACGTTTGTCAAGTCTTATTTGTTATGCCTACCTCCATTGTCATCCAAATGGGGCGGAGAAAGCAACTAATTTCTCTGACGCTCGTGATACCAATTGTGTCCTCTAGACATGAAAATATTTGGCTTGTCTATACAAGTAGGTATATAGAGCTTGTCTACTGGTGAAAATGTATGGAAAGCGACTTGGCATACCTAACTAACAATGTACCGTTTTTGTTTGGGGACCTGGATTGGCTTGTGTAAATATAGTTTACTCACTTGTGAATGCCCATTATATTTTATCTTAATCGATATCCTTGTATTTTACACGGAAAAGTAAACGGTATTCTATACGTAAAAAACTAACGGTTTTGTAAGCAATAGAATATTTCACAATGCCAATTCAACAATAATTTGTATGACAGTGTCATGTGACAATTGAAATCCATTGGAAATATAATAGTCAGTAATTACTCAAAAAATTACTATTAAACGCCACATGATGTAGCTTACAATGCCTTTGATACGTGAAGTTGAACATTTTTGCAGTTTTTTACAGAACAGGGTGAAATCAGTAGAAATGCTGTCATATATTTGGGTTCATCATTGCGCAAGAAATGCAAACGGGACTATATTTCTGTCCATCAAAAATTACGAAAGATGATGGGGTAATAAAAAAGTTATGCAAAAATATTATTTGTTATTATCAAGATAACAAAAATATTGGGTTTGGTTTGGTGTGATGCACTAAAAAAATTCGCTCGGCTTAAATTTTATTGGCTCTTACATTAGTTGATTAATTCAGTTGAGGGTTGACTGTTATTTTAAAATCATTATCAACCCATTTTATGTGGAGCACCACCACTTGCATTTCGATTGCAATGTTTGCTTTAAAACATTTTTACTCGCATTTTTTTTATCATGATTTGTTTTTGTAATAAATTTAAAAAACGATGACTTGACAATTCCCAGCTTTCAGAGTAATTTTTTTCAAAGAGAAATTCAATATTGGAGATTTCAGATAGCCAAAATATACTTATGTGTTTCTTACGATAGTATCTTTTTAAAAATTTGCGTAATATGTGCAGGATGCATTGGGAAATGTTTTCACTTTACAAACGTCAAAATCAATGCACGTACACTAAGCGTCATAATAAGTTGCGTCTTCAAAATATTGAAACTGACGTTTACTCATACTTAAACTTAACATTTAAAATGTTTAATTTATGACGGACATGCATGCATGTGAAAACAAGTGCACACACACACACAAATATGTTTAATTGTGCAATACACTAAAATAGTTGGTAAGTCATTACTTCCAAATTCATTTCCTGTTGCCTTCATTACAAGTCATCTGATAACGACAAAAAAACTTGTTTCTTACTTTCCCAGCGCGTAAAAATGAGAATATATACAGCATGAACATCATGTCTGTTCAAAGTCCAAACTGATTTCTTGCGGAATAAAATACATTTTATTTTCTGATAGACAAAATATATATGCCTACATACTTTGTTCACTATGAAAAAGATACCAAAAAGCTACTTTATAATTAAGAATATATATGAGCAAACTGGTTAGTCATGTAACCTTTTGTTTCTGTTCCCAGTACTGCAATGCAACACACTATAATGTAAATCCGCTAGCAACAAGATTAACTATTTTTTCTAGAGAGGCAGACCTTCTAGACTTGTCTATAGTTAGCGGAGAGCTAAGCCGCATCAAAAAAAAATCAAGATGTATCACTGACCTGCGCAATTTACCAGAGTTCCCATGCCACTATACTTACCGAAATATGTAATTGTATTTATATTTCAACTAAATAGACCACCTTGTTCGAAAAGTACAAAACATTTTTTAAGAACAATCCTACCAAAACCAAATTTCCGCTGAAAATCCGAATTCAATGTGTTGCTTGAAAACAATTCATGTATTCATGTTTTTACTTTTACCTTTATGCATCATCGTCATGGTAGAACATTTTGAAAAATTCATATGCATTTTTACAGACGCTGAAAGCGTTTATCGTAAGTAGAATCGATTTACTTGAGTAGACAAATTAAGCATTAAACTACTAGTCTCTCCAACAAATCAAACCACCTGCAATCATGAATTACCCCAAACTGGCTTTCGACAAGTTCCTAATACGTCATTTAATAGTACTAGTTATTATGTTAAAACATTGTAGAGAAAGATGGATAATGTTACATAAGAAATTAATCGAAAAATGTTAGCCAAGTTCCAGTAAAAACTGGTTCTTTGTACTTGTTCTCACTACTAGCATACTAGTAGTAAAAAGTGAATTTCTGTAGAATAAAATGTATTTCATTTGTGGTATGATAATTTATATGAGATACCATGGCAAATTTTCCCGAAGCAGGTTTTTTTTCTTTCTTAAAATGCTCTTGTGGAGACTTTAAAGTATAAAACTTATTTGATTTCTTTCAATTGTACTGTATCGCTTCAATCGCATGTTGCATTGTGTTATATTTACAGAGAGTATGCCAGAGCATACACACTTGAGTAACTTTGTAATTGTCCAGTTGAGCCAAATGAGGATTCAAATAATTTATTTTAATTTACTATAACAAAACAGCATTAGAAAAATGTTTTTAAAGTTAAGTTTTTTAAGAGAACCCGATTTAGAAATTTCATGCCAGTATTAAAGTATGCAAACGTAAATGACCAAATCCGACCTTTTCCGTAATATGTAAGTACAATGTTTAAAAAAAGAACTACTATAAATACAGTAGTAATAATAATAAAAATCTCAGTGCAGCGCGGTAAAAAACCCCGCATCGAAACAAGCATGTTAAATGTGGCGTTTGATTCATTGGGCTTCCAATAATACATTCTATATAAAGAGGATATACCCTGATACGCATATTTGAGCTATTGATGATGACCTTGAAACTTGGTGATGGCTTTATAATGTTAACTATTTGCAAGTTCGAAGTAGAATCTCCGCCACCACCAAACCATACTTCAAGTATAGCTTGATGATATTAATATTACGTGTCTATTATAAATCTGCTAGATACTGCATTCTCCTCCTCTAGATATAAATCTTTACATCTACATAAACCGCTGTTGTATATGTATATTTTTATGTAACTTTTGTACTAAAGCTTTAACTGGGTAAAATGGATGCGATCACGTTATCGAAAACGTACAGCGGTTTTCCTGGGAGAAGTACTATGGATATAGATTGAAAATTGAAATATAAGCAACTTGTTGCTATTCCCCCGCGTTGATACTCTGTCCATGTTTAAATTAGTGTAACTATTGTATGTACTTTTTTAATCTCTCAGGAGAGGAATAGATAGAAAGAGGCAATTTGACAATGGAAACCATATAAAAGGAAACGAAAATGATACTGGTGGGCTTGTGAGAGAGAATCATCATCATTTTTGGGTTGAATATCGAGACATGTCACAGTCATGCTATAAACCAAAAAAAACTGCAAGCTTATATAAGAGTAGAAGATTAAAACCGATATAAAAAAACGAAAAGTCCTTGCAATTTTCTTTGTTCAGTTTGCCAGTAGGTCTAATCTAGTATATTTGGTTGTTGCCCAACACCATACCACCTTAATCAATTACTGTCGTCACCGTCAGTTGTTCCACTGAACCATATCATGGGTTGCATTGCACAAAAAATAGAGATAACATTTAAATTTGTAGTGAAATATTATGACTTGTTTTTACAACACTTTTAAAGTAAAAATGTATATGAATGGCATATGGGTAAGTTAATTGTTGAACCGGAGCTGAAGTAGTAATTAGTAGAATGATATACAAGATGACATTTATATGCTGAAATGCCATTTTATTTCAGAGAAAGATTATCTGATTTATCTGGAGCCCATTGCAAAATGCATATAATAAAATGCAGAACCTTGTTTTAGAAGCTAATTTTATGCCAAGTAACGTAACAGCACTTGCAACAAAAAATCTTCCATGTCGTATAATATTCTATTCAAGGATGAAAGAAAGGCTAAAAATATTATGATCTGCATAAATTTTCCATTAACGAAACATGTATATACGTTTGAAGAGGAACCAAGAAGAAAATGTGATGAGCAATTCGACGAGAACGTGCAAGGTACACATTACCACCAAACTGTAAACCAAGTTTTTTAGGAATGACGTACCGGGCTACATTTATAAGTATACTGGAAAAAGCTTCTTTTACACAGAACCAACCAAGCGCCGAGGTCAACCTGGTTTTGCAAGTGGTTTTGGTTATGGTTTTCCATTACATTATATTCCACTTGAAAGTTTGTTACTAACCTACACGAAAAATTTGATCTGCTGATTCGATTGGCTCTCTCACTCTCTCTTGACGATATCATGTCTTTTTTATAAGCTCTCTCGGTTAAACGGTGGTGCGCTGATAATATTTTTTTACAGCTTGCATGCACGGTCAATGGAAAGTGTATATTTAGGTTTTTGCAGAATGTGGAGTGATGCAACAGATAGATACGACGTCAACGTCAAGTCAATCTCTTTACTATCGATAATCTATACTTGGTTTCTCAGTAGTACATCTCTGATCTGAATTGCTTATGGAAACGGACCTGTTGTATCTTACATCACTTGAAGATGTAAATGGTTTATGAATGAGATACATGCAGATGGTGGTGGTGGTGTGGTAGTTTCATCATGCATTTTGATCTTTGATCAGTTTGATTTGAATAATACTTATAAAAATGACAGATTTTTGTCAGACAAGCAATGAGGAACTTTTTTTCTTCTTCAAAAAGCAGATCAGTGAAATAATAAATAATAAGTACCTAAAAATCATAACAAGAATATTAATGTACCCGAAATCCGTCATCACTTTCTCTGTTTTTAAATCTCAACAGATAAGTTATACAGGTACCTCAGTGTCATGTTAGTATTCACAGCATCTGATATGCAAAAAAATCATGAATTTCTTTTTCATTTTTAATTTGTAAAACAAATTAATCGCAATTAAGTAAATACCTTTACTAACTGACAAACGATAATGATAATAATGTTTACAATTTTAAATATAGTTGTATTTCCAAGATAATCTGCAGTGCAGTGCAAAATGCTTCAGAAAAATATTTGAGTCATCATCATAGCGTAAAATATTCACTTTTTCTCTTTAGAGTCACCAGTCACCACTTAACACATCAACCACCATGTATTTAACTGCGCATTTATTAAGAATGGGAACACACGTGAGATGCCATATTAATCTAACAAACTGAAAAGTAAAATGCGTGTGTGGAAACGCATCTCTCTGTGATCATCATCATCAACAACACTCCCTTTTTTCAGGATGTTGTTGACCTGAGTTCAGTTCAAATAAACAAGTCATATGCAGCTATGAACTTTTTTTAAACTTCTGACGACTCGTATTCAAGTAGACGTAGAAAAGATTGAAATATACTTTGACATTTTACATGATTACTTAGGAAACTTTTGGTCAATGCTTTGGAGTAGAGAACAGAGTAATTTTTGTTTTGACACATTTGAATCATAATAATTTTAACGGAAATACAACACAAAACATTTATACATTTGTGATACGGCGGTTTGTTTGCAAGTCAACCCTTAGTAATAAACCCGATAGAGTGTTTAATTAAATAAAAGTGTACTAATTGGCAATTAAAACCCAACCTCTCTATAACATTAATGCTTTTGTTGGTGATACTGATGATATAATGTCGCTATCAAAACGAGTAGCTCGTAATATGTATAATGTACAAATGTTTGATAGAATACACCAACATTCAACTTTCAAATACTTTAATGGAAACACAAGCTTATTTAAACTGTGTTCGCAATACAGTTCGTTTGTTTACCAACATTTGCAAAAAGGATGGAGTACGTGCAAAGATTTCATTTCAAAACAAATCCTTTTTTCCTCGTCTATTTCTCTTTGAAACTTTCCACGTACTTTTCACTGTTAAATACGCCTCTCAAGGAAGGAGCACGTTTTTATAATAAAATAATGCTCACCAAATATACTTTCATGGGTGTTCTGGATTGGTCCTTTCCCAAAATTCTACAGAGAAACAAAGTACAGAAATATAATCGGAGAGGAGAGAGTAAGAGCTTAAATGTTTACATTTATACATATAAAAGTTGTACCCTACTCTCTCCAACAGCATCTCTACATTATGCCATATTGAATTTACGTTAGGATTTTTACGTCACATTTTTTATGCTCATCATTCCATTAGTAAGATAGCTAGTTTCTCTAACTCGTGGAAAAGATATTAGCTAAAAATAGTAAACTGGATGTATACATAGTTTGTTTGAATATGTGCTAAATGAAGTGCAAGTTAAATGTGTAGGCATACATATATTTATGTATATGTATGCATGTATTTTATGCTCTTACGGAAGAACCATAATTCTCACACGTTCGTTAGCAACTAGTAACCAGTTTACAACTACAACTCTGTTAGCAAATCATACTTTATTACTTGAGCTTCGTTGCAAATTCCTTTTTTTGATATGCCTACATCCCTACTTCCATCCTCTTCTGCCACCAAACCATCATCATACTTTGCATTGCATAACCTTTAACTATGCTCTGCATATTTTGTTTAAGTTTAGTTTACATTCGCCTGTCAACTTAATGGTTCCAAAGTCCTTCGAACTGTTATTTGCACTGTTGTCGGTGGTTTCGGTAGTTTATAAAAACTTATGAAACAAGTAAACCAGCATACATGATATCATGAAACTCTTCTTCTCTGGCTTCTGGTATTTCTTCTGAAATTTTTTGCTATGAATGTATTTTGTGTAAAGAAAAAGAACATTTTTTGTTTAAAAAATATGCTTGGTTAACGCTAACAATCAACAGGAAACAACCTGCTTATTTGCCCGCACACTTTGCTCTGTCTGTGGGAGAAACTGCTTTAAAGGTTAAAACGGAATAACTGTTTTTTAGACATCATCGTCATGAAAGGTTTACAAATTTTTGATACCCTGTTAAAAATTAAGATACATTCTTCACTTTAATATTTACTTTGCTCTCTTTACCAAGCTTTTTAACAGCTTGTCAGGCACAAAGACCACTTTGAAAATTCTTGTTAACAGACATGTTCACAGGAGTATTCCAAAAATTACAGTTTCTACTGCAAGTCGGGAAAATTTATGGAGTGGAAGCGCAATATATTTGCACTCTTGAAAAAAAAACTGAGAATTTGTTGTGTTTTTGATGAAGGCAGAGATAGGTTAACCGTATAATTATGGGCTTACTGCAAATGATTGTTTGTCAGTTGATTGCTCCAGGATGATGACATGTTTTGAAAAAAATCATTTTCAGAATATACAAAAAATGAGTGAGGTCAAGTTTTACATAGTCCAAAAGAATATATTTTGATGAAAAACAAATTTCAATCTGATAATGACAACAAGCTTTGATGATAAAGACATATATCGACTTGCTTGATGGGTAAACTGTTAACTTTGAGACAGAGAAACAAACAAGATTTTCAGTTAAAATGGAATTTTGATCGAGTCTGAACTAACTTCTTGTTGCTTTTTTTTACTGTACGAACAACTTGTCATTGTTGAAGTGAAAGTATTCCTTTTGATTTATATCCTCTTTATTTCGCTGTAAAGCTTTGAATGTATTCCTTTGACTTTTTAGACATGCTGTCGTGTACACAAGCTTTGCTATTGCTTTCAGCTATTTTACCCGGAAAATCACAGCTTGTATGAGTTCACCTTAACATGTCATGTCGTGAGCAGGCCGAATATGCAAAAAAAAATTAAACTGATTTATAACTTTTTCCCCATTTTTTGCACAGGCAAAAACTGACGTCTCCAAAGTGGAATCGATTTAAAGGAGTTAGACTACGATGGAAAGATAAAATAAGGCTAAACAATGTGATTTGGAGATGCTGGCATATGCAATGTAAGTTGTACAAGGGATATGTTATGATGATGTGGATTGGATGTGTACTTTTTTAAAACCAATATTTTGTTCTATATCCAATTTTTTGTTTTTACTTTGTTTGTTTAGTTATCATGAAAAAGAAAACTATGGTCTGTCAGTTTGCATCTCCTTTAGATGTGGACACGCACAACAAGCCTGAGGTAACTTAATAAAAGTTAATATCATACATATATTGATTTTGTATTACGTCTCATGAATACATTTGCATTTGAAATGTTGTTGGAAAAGCATATTGTAATTTGTTTTGCGTTTGAGAGAAGAAGAAAAAATCTTACAAGTTTTGTGTTCTCATTTTTTTTCTATTCCAAAGGCTGTAGTTATGGAGGGAAAGTACTGGAAGCGGAAACTTTCTACGGTGGCTGCTGAATACAAGAAATGGCGTCTTTTCTACCGAAATCGGATTATGGGATGGAATCAAAAGGATTCTACACCTGATTTGGTACTTTCACCCTTTCAAAAATACTTATTTCTTTTTTTTCCTTTAAAGTATAGCTGCTTGAATGAACTAAACAGTGTCGTAGATGATACAAAGTAAATTCATACACAATATCTTTTTTTGTCGAAAAAAATCTAAAAATAAAATAGGTAGATTTTATGTATAGTTAGTATTGTATACTCCCAACAAGCTAACATAATTGATTGGTAGGCAACTCCTATTCGTTTTTCCCCTATTTGTAAACAAGGTTGTTAAGATGATGTTGTCCTATGAATCTTGGATAAAAAATCAATGAAAGAATTATGCAGATGTATTAGTCTGTCTGATACTGATATGAAATATCCGTTATGCATGGAGATAATAATCAGAATGACGTCTTGTAATTGTCTGCAGTCTACACTGATGTTTAAGACATTTAAATGAAACTTTTTAAAGTTGGGGCAGGTATCATCAGGCAGGCGCTGCGCCCACTTCCTTTCAGAGATAAAAAAATCAAGCAGTATGAGTTAGGTGTATGGCAGGGAACAAAGGGAACAAATATTTTAAGCTTTGATATAACTTTAGTGACTGATTTTATTGTGTGACTTTGAAAAACAAACAGCATCCGGTATCTTTGGATGGGTTTGACTGGAATCGACCCGGAACTTTTGGTGGTGGGCCAGCCAACGTTATGTTTGACGATGACCTACTCATGGATTTCACCGATATTTTGTTCTCGATCTTGTCAAACAATCAGCCATTTCAATTTCCAAATCCTCGTGAAATAGGTAAGCTGAATGCATGAAAACTAAACAAAAAGCGTATTTTTTATTTCAAAACAAAAATCTGTGCTAGTTTGACAGAATGGATTTCAAATAGTGTACTTATTTTTAAAAAGTTCTTTTCCATTTGAAGCAATTGAGAAAAATGTCATCAAAAGAAAAGAGCAGGATAGCGTGTCTTGCGTAATTAGTTATTATACTGTGTAGCAGTAGTGCGTAAATACCCAGTATTCCATGTATACCATGTAAAGAAATTGTATTTTTCTTGAAGAATGGGATACTATGATGCTGTTTCAGTTGCTCTGAAAATGCCAAGCCACACAACTCACGCCATAAATATTATAATAACTTGCAACGCAAAACATTTTTATGGAGTTTCAGTGAATATTGTTTTTTGCGCACACAAAAATGAACGTGAAGTACGTAAGTACCGAAAACCCGATTTGTGTACACGTAATGTTTTTGTTTGATAATGACGAAAAGTGTTGCTTTTGCTGCTGCTGTATTTTTTATTCATCATGATTAAATTGTAATATGGAAATGGATACATGGTATGTTGGCATGGCAGTATATTTTTTCTGCGAATATGAGTACGTACATCATATCATTCCATTTACATGCCTCCGACCTTCTTGGCCGTGCCGTAAAAAGTTTCAGCGAATGGGATAAGATTTAGAGGAGGGTGTGCGAATGTGTGTGTCTGTATCACTGAGTATTTTCTTCTCAAGGACAAATTTTTTTGTGAGAGTTTTGTTTTATAGCAATATATACATATTTATTTCATAAATGGAGTATAGTAAGAGTACACACAATGAAAGCGCATACTATCTTATATGCAGTTTATATAATCAGCGCATTATGTTTTCACAGTGGATACACACTGAACACTGATTGTGAGTGGTGAATAATTTGGTAAAGTACCAATTTTAGTTACTCATGTGGCATGTAATGTTACTATGCTATGATGATGATGATCATGATGATGCTAGTATGTAGGTATGCAATAATATCTCTTTCGTCATTGACATCGTATGACCACGACATTGGGATGGTCAGGGTAAAAATATATTAATCTGCCCATGAACTTGTTATACAGGGAATTTTAGCGTTTCTATCAATTAAATACTATTATAAGATAAGAAAAGAACTTTTATAAATATACTTGATTGTTCGTTTGCAGAATAGTATGTATGTATCATGTACTTAATGAAGTAAAGTCCAGAGAAAAAGAAACCTGTACATTACAACACACAGTGAAAAAAATGCAGAAGTAAAACTAAGTCAAAGTAGGGTTTATTTTTTTGCGTATTAGTTTTTTACTTATGTGTAGGTGTACTTATTGTAGTAGCATGGAGAATTGTAGAAGTTATTTGTTTTATATTATCTTTCATGATTTAACTTTTTTACATGTTTTTAATCTGATGGAATGTGTGGAATGACCATCTAAAATTCCAGGTTGTTGTAGATTTTTTGAAACGCTTCTATTATGAAAAGAAAATGATGTTTAAATGCAATTTTACGAACAAAATATTATAAGCACGGTCACGGTCACCTATTGGATTACAGCAGCACAACTTTAATGAATTATATTAATTAGGGTGATGGTATGGTGTGCACTATTTATGAGTCATTCATTCTGTCAAAGAATATATATACATATTATATGTATTATGCAACATTGTAAAAAGCTTTGATTAATTAAGAGTAATTTTTTTGCGAATATTGTTGATCAACTGAAAATCAGCATTTCATATAATATATTTAATAAAAATCCATGTTTTTAGCTCGAGCTGGAATGGTTGCGGATTTTATTCAGCCGGGCTTGATTCAGCTTCAGCCAAATCTTGAAGACTTCATGGACACTTTGGAGCCCCTTCAAGGTATGCTTTGTAAAAATACGCATGGAAACAAAAGGATTGTAAAAAACCAGAAAGGGACGCTTTCCCATACTAATAATTTATTTGTACAAAAAACCCACACGCAAAATTCCACCACAAAAAAACACACAACACAGCTTCTTTTTTTGCATTCGTTGTCATTTCATATTATTTCTACAATAGGAATATATGAACTTTGACCCCATTATTTATTCGTTGTTTGTAGCGGAAACCACAAAATAATAACGCTAGTTTATTTTTTTCCAACGCTAAAAGCCCATGTCAACATGAGCGACAAATTGATTACCAAAACATAACAGAAATCTTAACCCTTACACTTGAGCATATCTTGTTTTTTTGTTTTTGTTAACTCAACTGATGAAAAAGCTGTTGAAATGGTGATACATTTCGTATCATTTATGTTAACAACTCAGGTTTCAGCATTGCTGGAATTTTAACTTGCAGGTATTTTTTAGGCTGACAAGCTCAGTGGATGCACCCTTTCAGGAAATTATTGCAATGCAACTTATTATAAAATGTTTACCACGTTGACGTGGCGTACAACACAGGATTAATGCAATGTGTTTATGATTATGGTGATGACTATACCAAGAGATCACGTATAAACCATCAAAACACAATGACAAAACCATGCATAAATTACTCCATAATATATTATTGTCGTAAATATATTTGTTATGATAATGAATGCAAAAAAATGTTTTAGTTTACTTTACTCCAAAAAACACCCGTTATATTATTTAGTGAAGAGAAGGATTTCACAATGTAATATTTACTAACTCTTTTGCATGTTACGTTTCCTGTCTGGTTATATCTTCCAAACACACTATGATATTCTTATCCATTTTTTTGTGAAATTGCATTTACTGATTTGCATATACTTTGAATGATACAAATACAGATTACGTTAACTCAAAACTACTGCCACCTGTTCCTGAAGAGCTGGAAAATTTTGCTGCTCCAGATAGTCTTCTGCCGGATGTCATGATGCAAAAGGACACGGCAAATTCATCCAATGTGACGAAACCACAAACCTTGTCATCATCTGCCCAGCAGCAGCAGCAACAACAACAACAGCAGCAGCAGCAATCGTCATCAGCACCTTCGGAAACATCGGTCATTGGAGGGATCCGAAATGTAGTCACCTCGAACGCATCAGAAGTGTCCAGACAAATGGCGGCAGCAGCCGCGGCAGCAAACACGTTTTCTAGTGAAAGTTTGCAAACTCAGGATCCTTCATCAGTCCAGTCCAGTCAATTTACGTTTTCTCAAATTGGATCTATGAATGATCGTTCTGGTGGTGGTGGTTCTGTTGTTTCTTCAGTTGCAAGTGTAATACAACAGTCTTCACAAGCCACAGCTTCAACAAGTTCGGTGGCACAATTACTCCAGCAGCAGCAGGATTCATCTGCACAACAACAACAGCAACAACATCAAAGATCCCCGCAAAATCAATCATCTCCGACGGGAACAGCTTCCAGGAGTAGTTTCACAAGTAGAAATGACGTGTTTGCGAAACCATTGGTAAGAAAAATATAATATAACAACTTATTATTGAGTGTCTATCAAAAAACGTTGATGCTTTCTGAGGGAAAAAAAACAGTTAGTTTTGTAACCAACTTTTTGATGAGATGTGATAATGTAAAGGAACCATAAAGGCGGTTTTTTCGTGCGCTAACCTCGTTGACGTGACATGTCAAGCTTTAACTTGTGTATTTGTGTACCAAGTATGTTTACATCTGTTGGTTTGTACAAGTTTCCTAATTAAACTTGTGTCATTCATTTTCCCTCATAAGCTTACCTGCTAATTGGGTGATTTTTTTTCTACGACGTACCATGTCACGTAGCCCTTACTGCTTTCACCATCATCGCCATAAAGGTGGAAAAAATTGTGAAGTGATGCTGCTTTCATTTTTCTATGTATCTTGCTTTTACCTTGCATTTTACATATTGAGAAATATTTTTTTCATGCTTCTGATTGTTAGTCTGAAAAGTAAGGTGGATTGGCAAATCGCATGTTTGCTATCCTAGAATCTCAGGGAGGCAGGCGTATGTACATCAGAATCGGAATCAATTCCAGGTTGCGTGAGGTGCAACTTTTTAATTAAAAATTGGCAAAAAAATGAACAGTGTTTCTGATAAATTGAGTTGTAAAAACGACAGCATGTCACCTGCAAATAAACTTTTTATTTACACCATGTGAAAAGCAACTGCTGTTCATAAAAAAAGTTTTCGAAGAATACATACCACATCAAATGTTTTATATCAGGCAACAACCATCCATTTTGACAAGCATGAAAGTATTTTCTTTCTTTGATGGCTTGAAAATCATATAATATTTTGCAAATTGGATGTTTTCTTTTTATTTGTTGCTGTCGTACACACTTTCTTCCAATCAGTTTTTTTATCTTGAAAACAAGGCTATCAAAAACATTTCTGTTTATTTGGGGCGAAATGAATACCGTTAATGTGGCACACTATCGCATCGCTATAGGTACATAATTAAAACTTAATTGAACCGGATTTGATGTAAAACGTAGTAAATTGCAAATCATTTTTGCTCCAGTTGTGCCTGTGATCCAATCAAGCCCTCTCCATAATTTTTTTGTAGCGAATTTGGATCCAGGGTTCTTGTGCAACTTTATATACCACTCGGGATTCCAATTTTTGGGAAATCTAAGTACGCACATAAAACTTCATTGCTCGGAACAGTAAAATGAATGGGGATGTTTCTTTTTTGCAATGCTGCTGATCTTTATCTGATATGTGCGCTCTGATGATACCCTTATCTGCATTACGTGTTTGCAAAATTTCCGCGTGCTTTGACAACTAATATGATGACTGATGATATTTTATCATCTTTCAATCCAGTGTGTTATGTAGTTATGACAATGACATTAAATATTGCAGCACTTGCAATTTATGAAATTTTTTATATCAGTTGTAAAGTGTTTGAACGTATTAACTCGTGTGATAACACTTATACAAGTTAAGCATACGTGTATTCAAAATTTAATTTGGTTTGAAGAAACTATATCTGGAATACGTGCATTGATCCCTTGCACTCTCCTCGCATATAATCATTTTGATAATCATGCAGTGTAGTTTATCAACTGGTAGATAACATGTGTGATGATTCGATACGGTTGGAAATTGGATTTAGCATTTAAACAGACTTTAGTTATATCTTTGTATTAATTAGTTTTGATACACATGTGCATCCTCAGAGATACAGTAGGGTCAAGGATTACAAGAGGATATGCCATTTTTACCAAAAATGTGTCTTCAATTTTGTTTTCAATTTTGTATCTGGTTTGTGTGGTGTGGTATTACCACTGGTATATAATATAACCCTACAATTATCGTAGATGGCTTGACTACGATGATGAAAATAATGAAGGTGTTTAGACGCAGACTAATTTAAAAACTTTTCATGGTTATTTTGGTTGGGTCTATAGAATTTTCTTAAGAAAAGAAGGGAATGGACGCACCTGTACTTGTTTATCAAAAGGAAGACGTATAACTTAATTCCCACCTTTAATTAAAACCAACTAATTTGTGGTAAAACTTTAGCTGGAAGTTGTAGTATTGTCATTGTTGCAATCACAGCCGTTACTCTGGTGTCTGGGGATATATGAGACACTTTCTTCACACCTGCCAGATATATTGGCACATAATTATTACTTTAGTTGATTTGTCCCCTTTTAGATTTCAAATGCTTCCAAGAATTATTATTTAGACCACATAAATAAAAAGCAAATAAAAACTTTTTGGATTTTAGACAGATGGCTTGTGAGACAATGTTTGTTTTATGTATCCAACTGAAAAAGCTCATTTGTTACATAAATCGTCTTCATTGTAAACATGGTTTCTGTTTACTTGTTTCAAACAACATACGTCAAAGAAACTACCATTAAAAATGACAAAATCAAATAATCTCCGAATTCAAGATGAAAAATAGTAGAAAAGGTAGGGGGGCATGGCATATGTAACTTGTCTGGATTGGTTGACGTTGACATTCTGATCTTTATCGCTGCTGAGTTTCACACGGGCGTAAAAAAATCGATCCGATTCCATGAAAATAAAACATAATAACTTAAGATTATTGTGTGTGTAGTAAAGCGACAGGTCAAAAGTAGGAGTAATTGGAGAAGTGGATTGGATATCTATTTTGATAAGATGGAAGGGTTATATCTTCTATTTAGTATCAATACAGAATTATTATGTTCTTGGGATGATAAAAGAGGAAGCCAAGCCAAACAATATGTATGCATGGTTAACTGGAAAATTGTTTTGTCACTCCACTGCTCCTGTTGATAAGATATATCTGCTATTTACTATAATTATAAAATGAATCTTCATTTTCACTATCGCTATATTTGCGTAATATCAAGTATAATCAATTTTAGTTGGGGGATGGGGGGAAGGTGGGAAATCAACCAAGGTTATGTTTAAAATCATCCAAAATCCAATTACACTGATTACCAGATAATTGTGTGCATTTTCTTTCCACGCTAATAAAATTCTGGCCAGATAAAACAGAAAAATGAGCTTCGAGTTCATTAACCTAACCTGCTTAATTGCGTGTCAGGTAGAAACAAAATCAGTTGAGAGATGAGATGCGTACATTATATTGTACATGGACTCATAATGACATTAAAAATATACTGATATAAGATTATATGTCCAAATGCTGAGATGAAAAACTGTAAAAATTGAGCCGATTCAAACTGCGAATCAGTCCAAAAGTTTAAAACACGAGGTTTATGAGTTTTGAACTAGATCGATGAAAACCGTGTGAAAGTTAGTTCAACTGGAAAGATTGACGTGCATCGCATTGTACTTTATAATGTATTTCTAGTCCATTCAAAAAAAATGCCTTGGGATTTTTTTACGCATTCATATTTCTAATTGAGTATTAAATGATGAATGATGTATTAAATTAGCTAACGATTAAAAAATATACATGTAATACAATGTTGACCAAGTCATGTTATGTCTGTGGATTTAATTAAAACTGCTACTGGTCTGTTTCTTGTATTCTCTGGTGACGACTGGCAGTGCTATACATACTATGTAATTTGACCATGAAGATGATCATCATCATCACCAAGTGAAAGCCTGATTCATACAATACTTCTGTTAAACTGACGTTTGAACTCAAGTTCATCCTGTGTTGGCAGCGTGATCACAAAAAAATCAAGTAACAAGTGTGTTGAGATCTGTGAATTGGATTGGAAATACATTTAGTTTTTTTCACAACGACATGCATTTTTTTCCTCAAACGGTCACACACCTTCATTTCATTAAGTATACTAAGTAACTTGAATGTATTTCATATAAATACCGGATCAATACATTTTTCAAAGAATGTTGCAATTCCATATCGTTATCCATAGTCTCGCTATTTTATCACAATTTTCTAAATATCAAAGTCCGTCTTTTAGAATGCAATCGTTTATAGTGGATAATGTCTCTCTGGATTGGATAGGATATTTAATCATGTTTAGCAATGTAAGATGAGTAAATTGTTTCATGTTTATGATAGAATGTGAGAGAACATTAATGGAATATCTTGCATTTGGAAAATTGAAATATATGTAGAAAAAAATGCAACAGTTTACAAACTGTTTATTCTTGTTGTCGTTTTTTTACACATGATGAAAATGCTGACGTTTTCTTAAAGAAATCATTTACGTGGTTTCTTTGTAAGTTATATGTAATTTAACAGCGCAGTCGCATCAGACAGAAATATTGAGAATGTACTTGGTAGTATTAAAAAATGTGAGCCATGAGCTTCTCCCTTGTCGTGGTGATGTATTTTGGGTCATTGTAACTACCATGCCGCTTTTCACGTGATTACATTGAGTATACTAGGTTGACAATTATATTTAATGAGAGATTTTCAGTCACATGGTTATTACATGTAGCATGTAAAAATGGGTTCAAAGTATTTAGCAAAAATTTGTTTTGAAACTTGGAAAAATGGATGATTTTTTAAACAATGGCAATGTTTATGATTTTTTTTAAATTGTCATGTTTTTAGGGAAAGCCAAGATCAGGCCGATCTCGAAGTGGACCATCATCCGGTCGCTCCAATTCAATGGGACAACCAACTTCCCCATCATCAGCGGCATCATGCCAGCAACAATCATCCCCTCAACAATCAATTGCTCAGCAACAACAACAGCAGCAGCAACAACAACAACCACAAATTCTATCCCATCCTCAAATGTCCAACAGCCAAATGGGAAATACAAATACCCTTCTGTCCCACCTTCTTACAACGTCTGGGGCTGCTGCAGCAGCGTCATCTCCAACAGCTTCAGGTTTCAGTGGAAACGTTATCGAGAAGATGAATGGAGTACAAACAATTGGCATGTCAAGTAGTAATGGTCCTCAGCCCATGATGACCAACTCAACTAATGGACCAATCAATATGATGATGGGTGCCCAGGAAATGCAGCAGCAGCAGCAGCAACAACAGCAACAACAACAACAGCTTATGAACCAAGCACAGCAACAATCACCACCCCAGCAGCAGCCATGGAATGCAAAGAATGCTAATGAAACACTGAATCCAAATCTTCCTGTGAGAAAAAGAAAGAATAATATGCATACTCTTTTTTTAATTGATGGCTTATTTTTAAATATTTTACTTTTATTAGATCAACTTTGGGATCACTAAGCCTATCCTTCAATTGGGACAATCGCCACAGCAATCTGCGCAAATGAATCAAATGAGTATGTCTATGGGTCCTTCAACTAGTGGAAATATTTCGCCACCTTTGCTTGCAAACACACCGTCGCCTCCAATGGGACCTCCACATAGTGGTCCAGGATCCCCTGCTAAACCCTTCAGACCAAAAAGTGATACGGAACGTGTGCAGTACAAAGTAAGCTGAGTTGCTTAATTTCATTTTACCAAAAAATTCATATTTTTTTCGAAAAGAAGAGGTCACGAGTAATAATATTTAAAGGCTCGCTATAACCATCCACAGGAACATCGCCGGGTGTGCCATATCAATGCAGAACAGAAGAGACGGTGCAACATAAAAAATGGTTTTGATACTCTTCACGCCTTGATTCCTCAGTTAAATCACAACCCTAATGCAAAGGTAACTGCATTTTCCGTAAGAACAAAACAAATTTTTACTAAAAAATATTTATTTTAATAACTTTTCTAAATGTTATTTTTGAACTGTTAATATCGAAATATTATAACTTTTCTGAAAAAATATAGGTGAGCAAGGCAGCTATGCTACAGAAAGGGGCGGAGTATATTCGTCAATTAAAAATGGAACGGGCTCAGCTTAAAGAAGATATAGAAACTCATCGTCAAGAGGTTGAGGCCCTTAATGCTGCAATCAACAACTGCCAATCAATGCTTCCTGCAACTGGCGCACCTGTGTCTCGACAAAGAACAAACAAGATGACGGAAATGTTTGACCAGTGGGTTAGGATCCGAACTACTGAAAACTGGAAGTTTTGGATTGTAAGTATTTATCCCAAAAAAAATTGCAAAATTTGAACATAGATCATGTATGCATTATACTTATGTTATAATTTTAATTGCTTTACAATTTACAGTTTAGTATATTAATCCGACCTTTGTTGGACTCCTACAATAACACCGTATCCACCGCAAGTGTGGATGAATTATGCCGTACAGTTCTTGCTTGGGTAGATCAACACTGCTCATTAGTGGATCTCAGACCAGGTATGCATTTTAATGATGACTTTTTTCCAAAATTAGATATTACTTTTTATTTAGAGCCTTGTTGGTTAAGTACGTTTTGTTTTTTTATTTGCAGTGGTATTGAACTCACTTCGTTATTTATGTACAACTACTGATATACTAACAAATCCAGCCAATCTTTCAGAGGAAGCGTACAGATCAATCAGCAGACCCAACCGGGATAACCAGGAAAGGGATCCTTCGAGGTGAATATGTTACCCGTTTAAATGAAACCCTTTTTTTTGGAGAAACATAATTATGCATGTATGATTTTTATATTATAATTTATATCAATTTATAGGTGACATGAGACCGAGGACATAACAGAATTGGTCGACGATGCTTCCGATGACAGCTCTTAAAAATAATTTACTAAGCGGATGAATTTATAAGAAATCTATTATGGTCTACTACTACCAATCACACTTTTGCAACGTCTTGTGAATATTATTATGATTGATTAGATGATAAATGAGTGAATTTTTTTTGTGAATGCCATCGTGCCAGACTGTCGCCTTTCTTTATGGCGTGACGAACATACACTAGATAGATTAGCTAGACAGTTGTACTTTTTCTAGCAAAGAAAAAACTAAAGCTAAGATTTTGAAGAAAAACAAAATATGTCTCTCCAAAAAAAGCTTGAAAATCGTTCACCATCCAAAATTAATGCTCCATATCTTCGACCTTAGGTTAAAAATGCATAAACACACATGCATATGATAAAAACTATCTTCACACAAGAAATAAAAGCAATGACCATCATTGAAAATACGTAACATGAAAAATGTAGGAATAAATTTGAATGAGTAAAATTGGCAGTTAATTTAGAAAAAAGGGGAAGTGACCTGAATTGACGCAGGGGGATTGATTGAAAAGTAATCAAGCAGCAGGCAAGGTTAAATTTAAAAAAAGCTGGACGATTTAGTTAATTTTAATTCATTTTTTTCGATATGTTCCTTAATAATTACATAGCTTTATGTAGAAAATAGTTTAAAAAATATTTTTGATCGAATCAATTCAATGATCAAAAAATATTTTTGGGTCCATTGTCATCACATAACAACATATATTACTTACTTAACTGCAGAGTTAAAAGTAATCCTGTGTAAAAAAAATTCAGGTATAGTCTTGTGCACAACTTTTGTAAATAAATTGTGGACGGAAAAAGTATATTAATTGTTAAGCCATCCAGTATAGCTAACTAGGAATGAGTATTTCTATTGAGTAAAAAAATCGATTAATTGTTATGATGAGTAAATGTGGAAATGATGGGAGGAAAGTGAACTGTTGAAAAGGGTAACAGATGCATGCACACATAAAAATAATTTCGCTGAACAAGTTTTTAGTCTTAATTCTCAAGATAAAGAAAAAGAGTATAGGAATGTATTTGTACAGTAAATAAAATGATGATCTATTTGTAAATATCTGATTATTTTGTAGGAATTTTCTTACAAAACTTGCCATTCATATTATTAAGTTGGCATAGAGCACTACAATATTATTAGAAAACACCATAACTAATTATATCACTATATAGTTATTTTTGTCGGAGCAATTTTTTTTTGGTATTACATCTGTTATATATGTAGAATATTTAAGAGAGCTTGAGAACATAATTGCCATATAAACATACAATATATAAGTAATCCGGCCGAACGAAATATACAAAATGTACTTACATGCTCACTGGCTTGATTTTTTTAGTTTGAAAAAAAATGATAGAAAATTTCGATTATATTTAAGAATTTTCTCAGCTAAGTATAAAGTTTTTTTTGTTTAGTGACAAGGCTACAAATTTGAATTGTGATAGCAATTTTACTTTAATAATTACGAATAGCAACGCTACTATCTTCTAAATAACTGCTGATGATTTTCATCCAAAAATAAATAAATTATGCTACGTTATATTTGCTACGTGATTTTTTTTCATATAAATAGTATGATTCTCTAAATAGCTTTAGATTGAGTTTATTGATTGATGGATGGACAAAAAAGCCTTTTAAAACGGGTTTGCGAAGTAAAGTTGGGAGAGAGAGAGAGCGAGAGGGTGATAAAAATGAGAATGAACGTGAATTCAGTTAGACGATTAGAAAGAAACAAGTGTATTGGCAAGTCTGGCTAAGTTCTTCAAAGGTTTAAGTGATGTCTATAGTTCCAAAAAGAAAACTTAAAGGTGAAATCGCATCATCGCAATTTTTATGGAAAAAAGATAGTAAATCAATCAGTACACCTATAACAATATACATGTGTGTGTAAATTTCTATGTAATTAAGTTGTAATGTAAAACTTCATAGGGATCTAAAGTTTGAAAAAAAAATTGTACAAAACTATCTGTAAAATATTATAATTATATATGGAAGGTAACTAACAAAACAATTACTACCAAAAAATATATATATTGCGTGTATACAATGACAATGTCTCAATATGTCTGATTTACTTTGTACATATTTAAAAAACACACTTATGTATCTAGCTACAACAATATACGTACGTAAAAAATGTAGAACTATAGTAATTTGAAAATCGACAACGATTATTTTCTCTTCGGCAACAATTTATATGAAAAAAACGAACAATGAAACAAACGCGCACCTTAAAAATATCGACTAAAAATGGTAAGGCAAATCGATAGAATTTTTTTGATAGTAGAGTCGTTCCATTTAAAAAAGAAAACAAATTGCTAAACTACTAAATACACAAAGAGTGCAAATTTATAAGAGAAGTCAATATTTGTACTAACTATAAGTTTAAGCTGATGTAAATAATATATTTAGATGGTAAGGTAACACACACAAAAAAGGAAAAGAACTGTGTCTAAACATTTGCTACTATGATTATTACTATTGACTATTGATATTAAATATATAAGGTTAAAAATCCGGTATATTAAAATAATATATATAATTAAAAAAGTGTAATTAAAAAGGATTTGGTAAGATAACTTTCTATTCTTTGAAAGAGATTTTTTTACTTAAGTTGTTCAGTGAAAATTGTGAGGTTTTTTCATATATATATTTTAGTTGAAAATGGAAGAGAGCCTACGAGCAAAGAAAATAATAATCTTTAATTGTTAGTCTTATTACTAACCTTAATTAATTTACTTTAAGTAGTAAAAAAGGGTTTGCATATATATTAGAAATATTTAGTATCGGACAAAAAAAGAATGTTGGTGCGTTCAGATGAATGATAATGAATAGTTATCTTTTCTTAGAAAAAATTATTGCTAACTGCTAATAATTTTGCTAAGGAAAGCGAGGCTTAAACTAACCGTTTAATGTGATGTGAGTTTGATCAAGAATCGATGTAAAAGTTTAAAAAAGCTAGAATTTGTGGGATTGAAGTCATTTGGACAAAAAATATGATAGTTTATTAGATTTACAAGTGAAAACCTACACGTTAATGATTAATTATTTCTATTTGTGGTTGGATGAAAGCGAAAACGATGAAAGTCTCGATTTAAGTGGAGCGTGGTTACGGAAAAAAGTGTGAAAATGTAATAGATTGTTTTTTAAAGGAAAAAGGTTGAATAGTGAATTTATTATCCTATTTGTTATTATTATCATTACTAAAAATCTTCTTTTTTAGGTCTCGTTACGTTAACTTTAATACAAAAGCCAACTTATTTCTTTAAACAGCAAAAAATGGTGTGCATTATTTACATAAAGTCATTATATCGTTTGTAAAGAAAAAAAGCTAAACATTTTTATTACATTTAACTTTAAAATGGATTATTATTATATATCATCTCTTTGAAATATCCACGTATTCAATATTATTTACCTCCAAATAATTAAAAAATACACACGTGTTTATAAGATCATCAAATACAAAAAAAAACAACGACAACGTGAAACATTTGTATATTCAAACATTATAATTATCATCATTTATTATTAAGTTTAAGTCATCTTGTCTATACACTATATAACTATTATACATACGATACGATTTACGACAAAAAGTAAAATATTTTATTCAAAACAAAAAAAATCGACTACAACTCTAAAAAAAAAATGAAAAAAATGTTCTGCATTGTTTACATTTTATGTATGGAGAGAAAGAGACAAATAGTTGTTATAAATTGTATATGTTAAAGAGATCGTGTCAGATATATATACACATTTAGCTGATAAGAAGGAAAAAATATATATATAAATTTACTTTAAATATTGTACGAGATATACATGAATATTATTTGTTATTTTTTCGTCTTTACTATAAAACATATTATATGTTCTATTAAAACGTAATAAAAAAACCGCAGTATGATTGGGTTAAATGAGTACCAAAATTACCAAAAAAGTTGTAATTTCATTAATCATTAAACTAGTCATCAAACTGGACGTATTATCATAAACGCATAATTTTTAAATGCATGAGAGCAAAATTGCAGAGTTCACTCTGAAACAAGTAATGCATCAAATCAATCTTCATTTTCACCTTTGTTCATTGTTGCTGTTGCTGTCTATCATCATGTTGAATTGCACACTGTACTTGTTTGATGCCGCGAAGATCTCGGCCTCCATTCTACACTGCTGGGCTTTCTACATCCTCGTTTTCATCATCATCATAATACCTGCCTGTTGTCCAAAGTTCAAACAAACCAGATGTATTTTTTCCACCATGCGCCTCAATTACATTATGACATTTTACTTCTTGATTGAGTTAATTCATATTTAACTATTTAATAGTATATATTAATTAGTAGAATCCCTATTACAGTTAGGTTTCAGGAACTGTATACAGTTCCTGGGGAACTGTATACAGTTCCTCTGAAAGGAACTGTAAACAGT
>JAQFXM010000739.1:0-42283 GCA_034693345.1 Entomobrya multifasciata | reverse complement strand
CTCAAATGTTAGCGATTTGTGTAAGGAATGGTAAGAAACGTATGTTGCTATAGTAAATGTACTGCTCAGATAACTATGGTAAAATTAACTGACCAGGCAACAAACTGGCACACAAGCAGTGGTATTGTATTATCTTAATACAATTTTCTAAGGTTTCACTTATTTTGTTAATTTTTCGCTAAATATTATGTTTTGTAGAAGATTTTGAACCTCCAATCCCTCAAGATTTACTTATGAAGGCACTATTATGTACATATTACGACCTTTTCATTGCAAAATCGAAGAAAAATATCAAAATCGGACTTTAATAAAATCAAATATCAAAAGTTTTGGATATTTTGCGATTTTAACGGCATATTTAGCGTCATATTTTGCCATTTTTAACGGCATATCAGCATACATATTTTGCCGTTTTTAACGGCATAAAATTCTCAAGCCTAGTCATTACCGTTATTACTCAGAATTTCTGTACAGTTTCAACTTACCATTTTTATGGGGTAAAATGACAACCTTCATAATAATACGATCCATCTATCCACCCACAGCTCATATTATGCTCAACGAAATATCGGTGGGAAAAGGATCCTTTCCTTTTTAAAAGTCAAGTCAGAGTTCATGTTAAGGTTATCATCATATTCATTGCACCATTACCACTACCAACATAATAATGTAGCAGTTACCAGGTCTCCCTTTTACGGATTTATGCTAAGTGCCAAAGTGGGATACAGGAAGAAAAACATGTCTGCGTGTAAAAGTATGACGATGAACTTTTAAGAGAGCTTGTGGTGACGCAATAATCTTAAAAACGGTCTGGGACCGGAGAATTCAAGCACTTTGTACACATGATGAAAAAATTATTATGCATGTGGAGCAATAGACGATTAGTTAGTCAAGCGCGCACTTTCATGAAAGCAAAAATAATACAACACAAAAACCTTTGTGACTTTCTGGCTCCAAAATTTCGTTAAATATGCAAGCAAGTTGGTTGACTTCTTCATGAACTCTTGTTGTGAAGGTAGAAAACTGAAAAAATAAACCATGAAGATGATTATGACGATTGTAATAATTGTTTTTGTACTTTTCGTGTGTAAGTGTGGATGACTATGTCAAACTAAACCAAGTATGTTTTTTTGATGATCAGAATGGTGATAACGGCTCAACAATACGAATAATAATATAGTGTCCAGTTATGAGACCAGACATCAGGCAAGGCATTCAAGAATGGTTGAGGTTAGTTATCACAGTGTACTGGAGTCTCTATGCTTACGGTAGACATTTCGATTTGCATTTCTTACAACTGACGGAATAGAAATATTCAGTTTTTTTTTCAAACACCAGCGTAAGAATTTTTCTCAGTCAGAATGGCACTTTTCAAAGTCGAACATTCATAATACATGCTTTCGTTTAAAAATCAGAAAAAGCACACTTTATGGTTTGTATTGAAGGGCCATTTAGTGTTCAGAAAAATCTTCAAATTGATATCATTGTGATTTTGTTCCAATTTCCAATACCATAAAATGAACAAAGTCGCGATTTCACAAAATGAACATATTTCCTTTTTACTTTTATAAATACAAGGCGGTAAAATGCACAACAAAATGCAGGTTAATAATTTAATTTATATTATTAAATTATGTTTGCGTATCTGATTAAGAGCTTGATGGCATTATCATTCCACTGATGTCCGTCTCTTTCTTCGGGATACTACCTACGGCTATGGTACATTCAGATCAAATCTTCGGCATCATTTTTAATTCTGTATACATGAATGCATGATTTTCATAAAAAGCATTTCAAACATTTCATCCTGTCCAGTCCAGGACGCAAACGCGAGTCTTTTATATGTTCAAACTGATTTTACACTTTTGCATTTCCTGATATAAAATATCCCTCAAAACCCACATGAAAAAATACATTTTCCTGTTCTGGTTGGGTATTTCGGAAGTGTCCTCTTGTTCATATTCAACGTTGCAAAAAAGGTAAAATTTTGCATGAAGTAGGATTTTATGTGAATGTTGTTACCTTTTTATGTGATTTTTATCAGGCGTTTCCGTTTTACCTCTTTACAAGGTAGTTTTGTATTTTGTAGGGTTACTTGGTTTATGATTATTAAAGCACAGCTCCTTGTTTTATGGTGGTCGAATTTCCCGCAAACAATTATAACAGTGACAGGAAACTATGCACTGTGAGAAAAGTTGAATCAAAGACAATTTAAAGTTATGAATGAAATTTCTCCTTATTGTAGTAAGTTTTCGCGCTTTATTGTATATCCCTTAATTTCATAGCAAAATTGAAATTTTTCAATGAAACTCATTCATTCATTTTCACCATCCTTCCTCCTTTCTTGATTTATTTTGATGTGAAAAATAAATAAACAAGGCTCTCGTGTCTAAAAGTGAGCATTCACCCATCTGAACAGTGTTATTATCACCTTCACCCACCCAAGAAAATATGTATGCAAGCCTTTCAGCCGAAACTCCGTCTCCGGTTCGGCGTGTCCTGTCATGCTACAGAGTTAAATACTGCAAAAATATAACATGAGCCCTTTACCTTTCCTTCTTTTTTTATCAATTCGCCTCCCTCCTTTTAAACTTTGCATGCAAACATATAATAAAAACGATGAGCACAACGAGAACGACGAGTTCATTGGGGTGTTGCACTGGACATGGCAGGAGCACGCATAACACATCATCAGCACTCGAGCATGACACGGGCTACTAAAAGTACCAAACTAACCAAGCATCCAGTGTAGTACCCGGTATCTCTTTCATTCTTTCATTTTTTAAACTCTGTGTACTTTAGTGTGTGTGCCTACTTGCGAAACATCCGCATCCTGTTTCCCCAGTTCGCCATCATCATCATCATACGTACTCGCAATCAGCCCCACACCGAGCACTTTAAAAAGTAAAAAATACGTCAACTTTCAGCCCTTTTCCATTTAATTTATGCACAAGTATACATATTTTACAAGCACATTTTACATTCATTAACCAAATGTAAATGCTACTTCATACTTGCATTACATCCCGTACATTATCATTCATTCATCCAAATGCAGCATCATGTCAGTAGCAGCAACTCAAGAGTAAAAAAGTATCAAGAGGACTTGATATTTTTTAAGCAATTCGTTCGCTTCTAATCAATTTCCAATTTTTTTCAGCGCAGCAGTGGCCAACACTCAAAAAACTTCAATAATAAAAGGAAACGAGTCTCCATTGCGAATTATTTATGCAGTCACTATTTACATAACCCATTTGGCATGTGCTACAATTTCTAGTAAGTAAAAGCACCCAGATGTTCTTCACACATATTTAAAGCACAATGAGTACTTGTAATAAATACTAACAATTGTACTACATGCTAGCAAACTTGTTTCATTCGGGCAGCGAAATAAAAGTCCATTCATGACTTCATCGGTTACTTTTTGGGCTGCACGCCGTCAAGTTATACTTCATGCCGTTTTCCGTACTACCAAAACCAAATATCATTAATAGTCATGTAGTTTAAGTGTTGAAGCAACGAAACAATAATGTCTACGGATACTTTTTATGAGTATTATGTTTCTAGAGTTACCCCTTCCATAATTCTTGAATTTTTTATTGTTAATTTTAAAATATATGTCCTTCTTCTAATACTGTTGTTCATGTAGAGGTGGTGGCAACAGTAATAATGCAAATGAGTAATTGAGTGAGTTGTCCGTGTCGTAGTGGGACAAAAGAAAATGACAGGAGTTGACAGTGATGATGACTGACTGAAGAAGAAAAAAACTGAAGCTGAAACCGATGATGATGACATGAATGGATGATGGATCTTCTCATATCTCGCCATAACTGTAATATATACATAACAAATAGAAATGTTCATGTGTTGATCTTTTTCACCTGGCCAATTTAATATTCACTTTTTTATTCGGTTAATAATAAAATAATAGCTGTCATGTATAACTTATTTTTATTCATATTTTTGTAACGTAGTAGGTTATATCTTTTTATAAAATAATTTCAAAAATGTTATGTTATCTTTCATTCATTGTTGTAAATATATCGAATTCCAAAACGAAACAAAAGGTACATAAATGAACAATGCAGTAGCATGAAAATAAAAGAATTTGGGTTTTTCATGACGTAGTTTGTTGATAATGTTGTAAGGCTGTCAACGGTAAAAAATATTTTTCCTGTAGATTTGTTTGGTGATGTTCGTTGATGAAGATGACGTTTGGCATGGTATGTGCACAATGTCTTTGTGTGTTTTAATAACTAATATGTGCAGTATCTAATCGTAAGTGAGTAATAATGGAATGTAACAATTGACCAAAGTGAATGGAATGGAAAATGGAGAGGGGCTCAAAAAATCTTCTGTTATTTTAGCTTCCATGCGTGTATGTGCCTGTGTGGTGGTGTATGGCACGGGACAAGAAAAAAGGACGCGTCTAGTCTAGGTAAACCTGAAAGGTAAAGAAGAGCAGTAATGAAGGTAAAAAGAATGTGAATGAATGGTAATAGAAACAACAGAAGCAAGTTGAAGTTGAATGAGAGGAAATTCCATTGGTATCGTCCCTGCATGTCACCACGACGACCACTGGAAGAATGCTTCCTGACTTGGCTGATTGAAATGGCACGTACCAAGTAAAATTGTCAGTGTGTAGAGCAGAGGTAGTTTGGTATCTGATGTTGGTTTTTTATCAGTGTCACCATCATTCATGTCAGTCGACAAATACTTTTTTCTGGAGCCATAGCTTTGCTGTAGTATAGTATAGTATCGTGTTGGTAAGTTTGTCCGCACAGTAGTTCCAGATTTTTCAACACATTTACCAATTTAAAGTTTTATAGAAAGATTACTTATCTTCCCTGAAGTTTTTTCCTGATTAATTTTTCCTGCACATACAATCACAGCTTTACAGTTTACAGCACATGAATTAAGGGCTTTGAATTTTAATATTTTTCACTTGCGATACTTATATGTGTACACACAGCATCGTGATGAATGTACGTTTTCCTAGAAAAATTCAAGATATAATTTCATTACACCATGAATGCATCTATATTCAGCTTTTTCAGTGCTATTCTGCAGATTATTGTACATGCGTAAGTACTGAAAAAGGCAATGGCCGAGAATGGAATGCCAGTGAGATAACGCGTAAGTCCTTTGGTCGAATTTTTGATACGGAGCAAGCGTATTACACAAATATTACACTCTATTCTAAAATAGAGTGAACTAGTATGAAATCGGCTGATTAATACGATTCGGTACAAATTTTACCCACATCAATAAATATCAATATATTTTTACTCATATCAATAAAATGACAATGCTCTTTTTCGCATAGACTTCGGGTCGGGATTGAGGTTTGATCTAGATATTGGATATCAGAACAAAACAACACGATTGATGAGAGTGAATGATTGATCTGATGCGTGTAGTAAAATTATTAAAAAACTGAATCAATTGAACAAAGGCCCAACGAATAATAAAATGCTTTAAAACACGGAGTTTAGTGGAATTTGGCTTTTGGAGTATTTGAAACATATATAATACAAAAACATCGAATCGATAACCAAAGACATTTGTAGTTTAAGGGTGAAGCCCGCTGCGCTGGTAGTATATAAGATGAATTACAGAGCACAAGCAGATTAGCTATGTAGGATAGCGAAAATTCAATTATGCTGAGCATTCAATGTACTACATGCATTACAGGATGAAAATGATATGTCTACTATGTTTTTTTAAAAATTCATACCACATACGGATGTGGAAAAGTAAAAATTACTAAATTACCCATGTAAACATAAATTAATAACTGCTCCGAAAAGCGAAATTATTCCCAGAACAAAGTAATGACAGCAACCACTCACTTATCTATCGATCGGCTTTGCTGACTTTCTGGTGTCTGATGCCAAATGGGGCAGAATAAGATGTAAGAGTAGTAGGCAAGGCAAAAGTAACACTTTTTACAATGAATGAAACGAAGAACAGGATTATGGATTACATTTCATCACTGCATTTTTATGCGGTTGAGCAATTAATTTTTCCCAAGGGATCCCAAAAAAATATGATGATGAGTGAGGCTGTGTAGAAAGGGAGCCTTGAAGTCTGCCTGCTTTTTTACATGCATGTATTTTGTGGTTTGACTTTGACCTCGCTTTCGCTATTTTATCTTCTCAACATTTAAAAATACAAATTACCACTGTAATTTTTTCATGAAAACGAAAAGAACAGAAAACAAGCGGAAGTTTATTAACCACAAGTAAAAGATTTAAAAAAAGGCAAATGTCTGCTTTGCAGATGCACGTTTCCCTTTACAAATTAAATACGTAAATATTACAGGTTTGGTTATATGTCTAGAATTTTAAAGTTTAAAAGCTTCCCGTGCCGTCGTGGTCGTGTCTTCCAACTTTTCTGACATGTTTATTTGAATGTTTCAATGTTCTTGTTGAAATGTTTAATGAGCTAACTAAATATGCCTAATCTGCTGTTTATGTTTTGATTAATTAAAAATTGTTTTAGTAAAAAAATGCAAATAAAACAGTTATTTTACCTAGATACTCACGAAGGGGATTAAGTTACAAAGTGATAACAGAACTAAAGTGTAGGAAAACATGTAAACTAGCACTTTAATTAAGATGCATGGTGCAGACAGATAGAAACATGATTACGATATGATACACGTCATTATCAACAAATTGCCTTTTTATATCTTCATATCTGAATCTTGCAAGAAGAACAAATATAGAGGCCTAGCTACAGCCGAACAATTTGCATGGTTATTAGTTTCATTTTATCTTTGTTCAAGTTTGCTCAATCAAACAATAAGTTAGTACGTGCCTTGTCTTAACTGTTATGTGAACTAGACAGATGTTCACCGAAAAAATCTTCATATCATGTATCGGTCAATACACAACTTGTTAAGTTTTTTATCAAATATTTTTTGTAATCAAGGACAACTAATTTAAATACATTATCTTGATTGCACATCATTTCAATGCAAGCTGATTTTGAGCTTGGTAGGTGCGTGCCGCTGAGTTGAAAGAACGCCCTCCGCTACCTCTCACCGAGAATCCTAATTCCATTTCTCCATCTGCAGGGCTGGAAATAATTTATAAAAATAAATCAATAATGAACAGAACACGGAAGGAAGAAAGATACTTTGTTTCAAATTGATGTTCGGTTCTCAGCAAAAAGGGCGTGATCTTTAAAATGTGTAAAAATTATCGGGTACTCATGAAATAGGCAATGCATCATCGAATCCATCTCTTCATTTCCAATGTTGGTTAGATAGTAAAACTGTGAACATTTTCATATTCAATATTATACCGATCAAAATTGGAAGTAAACTGTTAAACATTACCATCAAAAAATGAGGAAATGGCATGACATGGCATAGTGAAAACCGAATGTGCATAAATCGTAAATTCTTCCTCTATTTTTCCGGCATCCTGGAGTACTCATTATCCAACTCAAATCCTACTAATAAATAAATAAATGTAAATTTCGCAAGCCACACATGAAACTATCATTCATACATCAAAAAAAGAAGGGAGTGAGAAAAATCCGTTTCAAATCTGTAAAATCCATAATCCCATCATAACATCATTTTCTCATACTCATCTCATCATGATCACTGAGCACAAAACCAATTTTATCCGTTTCTTCCGTCCACACAAAAGAGGAAATGATCCGTTAAATTCAAACTTAAACCCAGGTAAACACGACTGACTGTAGGATCATCGTATCATTTTCATCATATCAGCAGTATCGAACCAATCATTTATTTCCCCCTAAAAATTGAATCCCTATTTAATACATCCACATCCACCGCAACACACATTAAACATACATTCAACCTCACATGGATTGGAATAAGGCGAATCGAGCAAAAAGGTCACACAATCAACAATACAATCCTTTTTTTGCTGATACGATACAAGTATCAGGTTTCCAATTTTCACATTAGCCTGTAGTTGCCCCTGTACATTATATACCTTAACTACAACAACAGACACAACAATTAACAACAATAATATTATGTAAAAGACAGTCTCACTCCTCCGTTGCGTTCCCATAAAACCCCTTTTCAGTATTTTGCCAGTGGTGAAGTATGGGTTTCGGATTATCGTATTTCCTATCATCATCGCGGAATAAATAATGGACTGTTAAGCATGAGCTGGCATTTATCAATACAAACTTCCCTACCACCAGCCCAGGCAGTCGCGTAACCCATTCCACTTGCTGAAATTCTACCTTTTGTACTTTTTTCCCTGGGAAATGGATTCTACATAAACTTTGTGTAGTTTCCCCTAATAAAGCGGTGAAAATAAATTGAATAATGGAATTTATTCGTCCGTTACTTTACTACTTTTTACCTCTGTCTAATTCCACCCCATCATCGTCATCATTTACCATTATAAAAAATGTGCCCAGTAAGCAAGGTGCATAAATTCCCATGATGTTGAGGACCATGTTGATTTGGCTTGCCAGTATACAAATTGGTTTTTTACAGGTTCTCACGCTAAAACTCCTCCACATTCAATTCATTTAGTGTCCATGTCATATGGATTCAATACTGGTGAAATGGAATATGCAACTGTAACAAAATGACAAATGAACCCGGAATCTGTCGTGTGAATAATACTTCATTTCCGTAGTGGGTAGTAGAATAGCTGCTGAACTAGCTAATTTGTACTGAATAACATCAAAGGTTATATACATACATATGAGCTTGGTGATTTTATCAGCCAATGGACTTAATCAGGAATGGATCTGATGATTTGAAAATGACCCGTTTTGTTAGTATTCTTGATGTATTTAAATACTGTGTTATTATATTGCATGTTCTCATTGTTACATGACATGTGCGGGCATGATCTCGCACTTTTTTTTAGGATTTGTTAGTAGAGAAGACGATGATGGGAAACAAATCATTTTCAAACATGAATACCCTCCAACCAAATAATCATCGCGTATTTTACTGATTCAATAATTTCTATATTATTGTGTTTAGCTGAATAATGTAATATCGTGATACAAACCCAACACAGTTTTTGTAACGTATTCCATCCGGATATGATTATAATTATTGCAGAATATGATGTGTAATGTGTACTACGGCGTTGAGATAAAAAAATATTTGCATGTTTTTACAATCTAGAGCAATTCAATCCTTCCCTTTTACTTATGAAAAGTCGATAATAAAGGAAGTCGATAAAATAATCACTACAAATATGTATGTAACATTCTCCAAGACTAAGTGTAAGTTTCCTTTTCCCTTCTTTGCATGCTTATCAGAAATGCATTCAGATTATCTAGCAGAGAACTCACAGTCTTGGGGTAAGATGAGAATTTTTAGTTTTCTGTTGTAGTATCATTATCTGTAATCCATTTCGATTAACATCAATTCAAAACTCTGCTGGATGTACAAAAAATACTTGTTTGTTGTCACACTAAAATTGGTTATATCGTGTCAAACAAACCAGGCAACACAAAACGAGCATTTTTTGTCATGATGACATAACAAATATTCTGAGCAGCCAGGACACTTAAACCATTCCTGATAAATATGAAACGGACTAACATTTAGCAGGGTTTGAAAGTAAAGAACTGTATTATTCATCATAATTTACCTATTTTTCATGGGGATTGAGCATTTCAATTTGACCAACTGTATTTTCTCAAAAATAACAGTAAAACCAAGAGCAAAATATTGTATCATTTTACCATATTGAACGTACGTGGCTTAAGTTAGATAATTTGATAATCCATTTTTCAGTTGTTGTTCATCTGCTTCACCCTTTCCAATTATTAGGATGAATCATATTATATAATGTTAGATAATCCAATAATGAGTAATGTCCATATTCCACACAACAGCCGCCAATATTGCCACCGTGTGTGCACCGGGAGCATCACATATTACAAGCATACTTGATATTTGTTGGGCGAAAATGAATGAATTGTTTTAAAAGTTTTATGGGTGCAGTCGCAGCCCACCTTCACGTACCCTCAACGTCATCTGCTTAAAAACGGATAATCCATCTATTAAACTGTACTGCACACACATCATATCAGGTAACATGACAAGAGTCCCTATAATTTTTGTCATCTGCGTATTCTCTGCTAAACTTTTTGTTCACTTTGTTTCATGTATCATTTTCCTATAAAGTCGTTTCTAAATATCTTCTAAATGCTCATCTAATGTTTCACTGTTCGTTAAAACTTGTTTGACTTTGAATTTTTTGTGTAACGAAAAAAGCATGTTGTAATATGAGTCATCACATCAGCATCGTCTACATATTTCGACATACTTTTTATGACTTGACAAAACGGATAACTCACACGTACACACGACTCATATAACAGTAAAAACGCATCATAAACAAATGCATGGTCTCAGACAAGTTGGTGGATGATGAGATGAGTGCTTATGAACATCACCCTCGTCATAATAAAATGTAACAATGTCCCTTGTTGACATTATAGTATAAATCGCATATGACATGACGTGATGGCATTTTGTTTCAAAAGCTCTTGTTTCATCTCCCTCTGCTGCTGATCCGATCCTCTGGCTACCTTTCTGACTTATTATTTTTTATTACTTTTGTCTCTCCATAAAAACAGTTTTGTTTCTGTTTTCTAAAAACATTTTATGACTCTAAAATAGGTATAAACTTTACATTGTTCGTTTTTTAAAGGCTACAAAATATTTTTACGGAGGAAATATTGGGGACTTGTCATCGTTTTCGTTGTATATTTGTCATCATGTTGTGGTACTCCCTATTGTTGAAATCATAGAAATATGGGGATGGGGATCATGGCATTATAAAAGTTATTAAAACTGGCATATTTACTATGAAAGCGAGACATGATGTTTCGAAAATTATGAACACGAAAAGTGATAAAATTTAATGTTGAACATCGGTAATGTTCATGCGTGGAGTATATGGATTTTTTAAAAATTTGGCAATTGCACAAGATCACTTTTACTCGCTTGTAACAATCAGACTCATTGTCAGACTATTTCCACATTACTGACCGTACATTTAGATTATTAAATGCATTATATATAGTTAATCCTGTTAAAGGTGTTAAACCATATTATTTTAAGTGTTCTTATTTTAATAATCCAACCTTATCTTTACCATCATTCTGGACTTTATTCTAAAAATGTTTTTTTTATTTGATACAAAAATTGATGTGCAGCTTGCTTTGACGTCAGTCCCTTGCAGCCAATCCCCGTCAAAACATCAAACAATTTTTGTATATTTAGATGACTTTGTATGATCGCTATGATCATGATAATTTTAATATGAAAATCCCGTTTTATTTTTTTGTTTAAACAAGAATAAGCAAGCAGGCATGTAATAACAACATTCATCTATAAGGCCGAACATGTAGACACCAATGAAAAGGGTGCGAAGTGATGTGGTGATGATAATGATGATGATGAAGATGGGAGAGCAGAGGCTGCTGCGTCTGTTGCTGTCCAGAGGAGCTTGGCCAGACAAAGAATCCGACAAAAAACACACATGGCTTTGTTGCTGTTAAGTGCTCACCAGCTGCAAAAAGGGAATAAGCAAAAAATATGTAATTCGACAATAATGAAAATGAATGAATTATATGGAAAGGGTGTACTTAGGTGGTGGTATGTGGTATTACCAGTTGTTGCAATGACTGGAGAGAGAGGCAGGCAGGCGCAGGCAGAAGTCAATATTGAACAAAAAAATGTCGAATTTTTGAATAGGCTACACAGCTACAACAAAAGGCTCATCATCAACAACATCAATATCATTTTTTTATGTAATACAAAAATGTACTAATAATCATATTTAAATACACACACATACACATTGTTGCTCCGCTCGCTCCAAAAGAAACACAAGAGGGTTTAATGGACCATATAACATCTCTCTGGATCGATTTTATTATGGGGATGGGGGTATGTGTTGCAACAAAAATGACTTTTTCCAGATGAACAAAGAATGAAAGCATTTTTATTGACTCTACTTTTTTGTGTACATATACATTTATTTACTGTATTGATGAAGTGTTAATACTGGGCTTAAGGTTTGGAACAAAGAGGACTTTGTATCATATCATTTATTCTGCCAAATGCCACGATCAGAATTTGCTGTAACACGTTAGTAAAACCAATACTCGAAATTCAATTACTTAAGCACCTTCGAATATAGAGCTTAAGTCAGCTTTAGAGTTGGAAATCAGTCAACGTAAAAATGTAAATCTGCTATCTGTTTTGCTACAATTTTAGTGTTTAGTATGCATTTGCTTGAAAGTCGTGAAGTAGGCTTATCGTAAATTTTCACTGCACTATTAGTCTGCTCTTTCTAACAAAAGTTATTCTACGATAACATTATCTTTCAAGGTATTATGACTTTGTAAATTGGTATTTCAGATCAGAATATAAAATGAGTTAAGATGAAGGAAAAGTGTATTCATAATGTATTTACATAAGCATGATAACATAATATTACTTTTCGAGTGCTTTGAATTGATTTCAGAAATAGTATTTACTGTACAATAAATTGGTAACATTTTTTTCGTTAGTTTCTATGATAAATTTTAAATCTTTGTCTTGAAAATGTTTGTTTTGAATTATGAGAAAGAAATTATTATGTTAACCAGCGTCATATCAATATTTACCGGCCGGTTTTATGTCGCCGCTAAAGAAAAAGCGTCTCCACGTATTGTTCAGCCTTCCGACACAAGTCTCCAAAACTTCTTTGAAAATTCCAAAAAAATCAAAATCTACTCACTTTCTATCCAAGTGGAGTGTGTATTTACAAAGATAAAAATTGTTTTTCTTTGATCTGTTTGTAGCTGGAGAAAAGAATATTTAAATGAGTGCTGACCGTAAATAAGAGATATTTATTATATTATATGCTTACGGTTTAAATATTTATGCAAATATGGTTTAAAAAGGGCAACTCAAATGTGTAACAATGTAGCATAATTTATTCTTCTGACATTTAAATTTTTACAGAGAAAACATTATAGCTTGAGTAATTAAAGTTGAGGTGTGTGATGATAATAATAATAATAAGGGACATTACTTTAGTGACACTATTTAAAAGATACATACATTATATTTACAACGGGTGAATGTACAAGATGCTATTTCTCGTGAATACAGTAATCAAGTAATTATAATAGCATGATTTATATAAATAAATTCATGCATCAAAATTGCAAGAATGTATTCAAACTCGTCTGACATGCAATTTTTTTACTTATTCTACAATATTAAAGATAAACGATATTACAAATTGGATTGATGAATACAGACAAAATATACCTCTAAAATTATATAATTTAGGTTTCGAAACTTTTAAATTTATCTGAATATACACCTGATCAAATTTAATATCGCACTAGCATATGTATTTTTTTGTTTTATCCTGATCCCTAATTGCTAAACACTAAATAATTAACAGTAATCTCTTATTTCGCTCACAAATTACGATTTGGGCTAGTAATGGAAAACTTTAATTCTTTTGACTACTTACCATTGTACATAGTAATATTTAAGCTGTAAATGATTCTCGTTATGATAATAACCATTATTGGGTGAATACTTACAAAGTTGATTTAAGTCCTATTCTTTGAATTCAGCTATTAAAGTAGTGCAGTGCTGTGTCAAGATGAACTTATATCTATAACTACGTATAATAGAGTTGGAAAAAGAGATTCACAATAATATTTACAGAATGCATTATTAAGTGGCCCTTATGATAATTCATTAGCATATTAGTCAGCACAAAAAACGTTATTATAAACAGTATCCATAATTACACATCCATCTTAATCTTTCATTTGATTGTTTCATTTCGTTTTCATTCCTTTTCTGTATCGTACAAAGTTATATTTTATGGGTTTCATTTTTGACTAAAAATTCGTCTAACTGCTCTTTAAACATTAAGAAAACAACTTTGCAAAAAATAGCTTACGCATTAAGATTCATTGACTTGAGTATATGTAAATGTACACCTATCATATTAAACACTCACAGTCACAGTACAATATTTTCTATACTTTCTTTATACAAGACTTATCTTTGGATCGTAAGGTTTAAATTGATTGGTATTTTGACAAAAGATAATTGTAACATCTAATGTATTTACAAATTGTAACTGTCTACTTTATTCAAGTGGTTATAGTATGCATACAAAAATTATTTATTTAGTTACTGGATTAAAACTGTACAATGCACCTAATCTAGGTTTTCACCATAATTGCTAAAATGACTACTTGATACTTATACTATATTATACTGCTACATTTTTAATACAAAAACGACCGGGACGAAAATTCACTAATAAAACTACTTGTTATTTTGAATTGACCAGTTTATTTCCCAAAACTGTTCATTCAAGTTATTATATTACTTTTTGTTGCTGCCACCTACTATCTACTAACTGTAAATCACGAGAAGGACGTTTTAAACCTTTATTATATTTTTATGTACAAATTTTTTCTCAACTAAAATCATCTACAATATATATACGGATGACAAAACGAAAACGTCTATTATATTTACATACATGAGGTGACCAAGGTGTTTGAATGAGCAACAAATTTTTATTTGTTTTTCGAATTAAGGATAAAGTTATCAGTACGCGGTTGACGAATTTGCTTCAATATTGTAGTCTATATAACCATGCATATATGTACAAACAAAGAAACATTAAATTCTAAATTTTTCGTTCCCTTCGTAGATAATCTCCCATTGTACACTTGTGCATAATAATGCATAGCAATGCTAATATTACTATTTCTGATAATCTAACTTAAGATTAGCCACACTATCTTCAAATTACTCTATATTAATGTATGTATCTATGTAAATCCAAATATAATTGCATTTCACAATTTTAGCTAGATCTTGAATATTTAAAGCTTCACAAGTAGTTGTACAACAAAAAGCTATACTAATCGTAAGACAAGTGTATAAGAGAAGGTCTCTATTAAAAAACATTTAAATTTCTACATCCATTCTATATAATATTAGTAGTTAGAATAAAAAGTTGTGTGAGGATTGTAAATTCATGATGACCCAGCGCGAGAGTCATGAGGATCTATATCAGCCAAGTGAAGAGAGTCATTGAAGATACTTCCATCCGCACTGCTGGTTTCACTCGCAGTGTCATCCCTGGGGAACACGAACAAAATTATGGTTACTTTATAATGAATACTGATTGTGAGATAATGATGGAGAAAAGAAAAGAAAATATAAAAATAAATATTTTTTGCTGACATGCTCATGTACCTGAGGCCCGGTGGGATGTCACCCGCCCCCTGGAGAAATTGTCCAAAGTCCATATCGCCGAGACCAGGGGGACCTCCTGTGGGTGGATTGAGACCACCTTCACGACACCAAATTTGTCGCATTTCTTGACGACGTTGTCTCATCAGCGCTTTGTACTCGGATATGCGCATTTTCTTCCCGTCTACAATACAAGTTCGTTTGGGTCGAGGGCGATAACGGTAGTCGGGATGCTTCTCCATGTGTAGCTTAGAGAGTCTTGACTGCTCCTCATAGTATGGTTGCTTCTCACTGTTGCTCATTGCCTTCCAGCGAGCCCCTGTTTGCAATTAAGATTAATTTATTGAAGATACATTGGTACTCGTTTTATTTAATGTTATTTAATTATATACAATCTTTACGTACCTAATATTTTTGAAATATTGGAATTGTGCATATCAGGGCAAGCCTTGAGGATTTTGCGACGCTCATCTTTAGCCCAAACCATGAATGCATTCATTGGTCGTTTGATATGCGGTTTGTTATCACTGTCTCGTTTTTGCTGGCGTATTATTTTCGCACCTAGAACCAGAAAATACAAACATTTTATTTAAATTATGAAGATATGCTACAATCCTCATCGCCGCCATCATCATGAATCGACAAATCCATTCATTCATTGCATACTCTGTTGACACGCCATGATAAAGTCACCTTCGTCTTTGGATCTTCCATGTGGTCCTTCATCTTCCGGGCTACTTCCATTGGCATCAAACATGGATGCGTGAGGATGAAAGACGCCTCGTCCTGATTTATTCGGGGTTAGTGACGATGGTGGCAAAGTTGGAGAAAAGGAGAAAGACTGATCCTTATTTCCCCCACCTGCGTGGACAGACATAATAAAAACATAAACATTTTAGAAAAAATGGAAAATAGCTGTGTTTGTGTTGATTTCTTGATCATTCAATATATTATGACAAAAGAAATGAAAGTGCCCAAAACAAAGGTAAAGGTAAACCGATAAAGAAAGGCATGCGCATGCTAGCAATCCGTTCGTCTTACCAGATGACATTGGAAAAGTAGCAAAGGGCATGAAGGTTGGTGGTAAGACGAGACCAGGTGGGACATTCCTTGAGGTATCCATAGACGCCTGCCCAGGGCATGGTGGAGATCTCGTCCCATTACCATTCAGACTTGTCATGACTGGACTTCTGCCTGATGAGCTTCCTCCTGAGCTAGCGCTACCCTGGCTGCTTTTCGGTTTAGAAAGATTTAGAGGACCATCTCCTTCTGCAGGAGCAGGTGGAGATGCCTGCTGCTGCTGTGCTTGTGGTGGCCTTGGAGCTGATGTTGGCATTAGTGGAAGTCCGTGCCAAGATTGTAACGGAGACAGCATCTACAATGTAAAAATGAAACGCAATTATGAAAATGTTCTGCACAACATATTTTTTCTCTGAAACTAGTCATTAGTGAAAATCTTTTTTCAAAAAGGTTGCAAAATTACGAAATGGAACAGGTTACAAAAACAACGGGTAATAAAATGGGTCAGTAGGGAAAATAAATGAATTCAGAAAATTCGAACGGAAAGTTAATATCCATAATTAATACCCTCACGATTCGATTTTTGATGATCATGACTTACATTATTTTTCTGCATAAAAGGTTGCATGGATTGAAGTGGGTTATGAAATGCACCAGCAGCCGCAGCAGCAGCAGATGCATGATGAAGTTGATCCAGAAACGGGAACAACACGAAATTCTGTCCCATTGCTGCAGCAGCAGCAGCAGCTGCCGCTGCTGCTTGCTGCGGAGCCATAAAGGATTGGATTGGAGACGGAATCGAAGGTCTGCACCCATTTTGCTAAGAAAAAAAAAAACAATAAAAAATCTGCATTAAAACTAGAAATCATGAGATTCAACAAAAAATTCCAGGAACAACCGTTTCCTTTCAGATTTTGTCGAGCTTAAGATTTTTTGCCATCTGTCTCCATTTTCATTGTTATTGGACAATGATCATTAATCCGGGTACTAAACAAGTAGGTCATAAAAATGGCAAAGTAAAATGAATACTTCAAAATAATACCTTTCCAAATATTTCCGCGTTACGTTGATTAGCCGCAGCAGCCGCCGCCGCTTGATTGTTCGTCGGGGAAGATAAAGATGGTGACTGCTGTCCTTGCTGTCCTAGAAGAGAGGAGTGAAGCGGACTTGACGCTCCCATGGAGTTTAGCTGTTGCTGATGGAGTAAATTTTGTGATTGCTGGTGTTGATGAAGGAGATTCAACTGGGAATGATGAAGGGCCAACTGTTCCAGTGGTAGCTCCGCATCCTTCCGGTTAACCTATAAAAACAAGAAAAAACAAAACAAATTTTTAAATATGGTAAATATTTTAGTCTAATGAAATGGTTTCACATTATCGACTAACTATTAAAAACGCCATTCTACAAAATTTATTGGAAAAAAAAAGAAAAAAAAACACAATGTAGCTTATTATTTCCCTTTTGTCCCTCAGAAAAACTTTCAGCAAATCTTTCCCATTATACTAATTATAGTAAATCTTGTAAAAACAATTCATTGCGCAAAATTCAATAAAACGTTTAATATTGTCCTATTAACAAAAGCATTGTTCGTTAAAACTAGCCATATAGGAGAGCGCAGTTAAATAATATTAATTAAAGATTCATTTCATAATTACCAATAAGTGATTCATTAAAGGACAATGACATTAGGAGGATCATATACAAGATCGCATTGTGTCATGGTTTCACAGGATTATTTCACAGAAAAACATTAGCCATAAACCAGCTCAAAATTAACGTTGTAAATGTAAAGCTATAAATTCAGGACAATATATATGCAATTATGATGCCGTCATAAAAATTATACTTATTATGATGATCTCTCATCCCAAAAATTCAGCAGTTAATTTTAACGAGAACGCGCCTAATTTGCTGCAACCGTAATATCCCTATTGGTCCTCAAATACCACTAACACAAATATTTATTGTTGTTTGGGTGGAAATAACCAAAGTTGATACTTAATTTCAATAAGTTATTTTGTTGGAACTGCTTTCATATTGCCATAACAAATACCTATATGCATGTTTACAGGAAAGAAAAACATTTGCAGCGCGACTTGAGCCAGACCCTTTTGAAATCAGCACAAAAAACCATTCGTAGAATGAAAACAAGAAAAAATATTTTTCTACGGAATGTGTGATGACAGGTATATGATGTGCACAATTGCTTCAACAGACACCACAAAACAACATTTTTCAGACAACAGACGTTTTCAGTAGGTGCAGCACGTGGATACACCCGAAATTATGAAAACACAAAAATTCATATTTCAAAGTTATATAATATACCTATTTCTCATTGTACGTCATCAATGATGAAAGTAACAATTGATGAAAGCAATGGCAATAAATGGCCTTATTTGAAAAATAATTACAATGGAAAACGGAAGAGGGAGAAATCTTGAGATAAATAATACTTTTCTTATAATTTCTATCATTCTTATTCCGCATCTTCGTTGCAAGATCCTTGTACACTTGTACACAAGGCAGTCAAAGATTTTCATAAATTGTACGAATAAATATTCATACAATCCGCATAATAATATTTTGGTCTTAAGCCAATGAAAATTCGTTACATCTGTCAGGATCATATCATCATCAGAAAAGAAAGAAAGGTAGATATGTAGAGAGCGAGAAACTGACAAAACTTTTTTTCAACGAAGCGTAATCTGTTAAAAAATTTAAAAAGGATTTTTGAGAACAATTTTAACGCTTTTCATTTTAAAGCCGCGTTCTCTTTTCTTGTAGGCAAGACATTTAATAGTGTAAAACCGACACAAATAACATGATAGTTCACTTTTGACGGGTAACACGGCGAAGAAAAGTGCAACTAACTAAAAATATTTCAAGTGTTCATCATAATAAAATTCATGAGTTTTTAACCCACTAGTGTTCAGTTCAGCCAGGATAAGAATCAAAAGTTTTCGAGGTTTTCGTTTACACCTTCACACAGATTGTAATATGATTTTACTTTTTGACACATAAGAAAGAGCAGAAGTACAAAAATATGAAATCTTTTCTCTCACTTTTTTCTCTCTCTTCCGCTTTTATTCTGTGTTTTTGTCATCAAAACATGTAAAGAAGCGAGATATACAGGGAAAAAAAGCAAATTAAACAAAATATTCTTCTTGAACATTTCATGCCGTTTGAAATGAATTGTACAGCTGCACTGTACAGTGAACAGTTAGGCGTTGCATAAAAACCTCGTCATATCATATTCTTATTCATGCTCATCATCTTCATGATTAACATACAACGCTCTTCTCTGGTATCCAATCCACCTCGAAAAGTGAAAAAAGACAATCTACATATAAGCATTTTGGTTGTTCACAAAGATTGAATAGAAACAAGAAGAATTCAAGAAGAGAAATTGTAAACCCTAGTTTAGTTGGTAGTATAGCGATATATAGTATCACCACTATCGTCAACACCGACTGCCACCTCTACCATCACTTTAAGCTTTGATTTACGAAGATACATATCCTACAAATTTCATATTCACATAAAAAAATTGAAAAGACATTTTTTCTGTAGAACTGAATATTATTTTCACTCTTAAACAAAAATAGGAATTTCTAGATCACTTGAACAACACAGACAACTCACGCACAAGATGTTGTACAAGTGTAAAAAAAGAAAGAAAATGGTGAGATTCTAGTTTATACACTTAACCAACTGAGATGCCAAATAGCAACGACAACAAGAAATAAGACGCCGCCGAAAATACTGAAAAGAAATAGAATAAGGGAAATAAAAAAGTAGAAAAAAATAAAACATTACTCATCATAAAATATCCAGCAAAAATATTCATAGTCACATTCATTGCCACTTTGGTAAACAGGGAAAATAATAATGTCGTCTAGAAAACGAGTAGTACTTCAAAAAGAAAGGAAAACAAAATAGAAGAGGACTTACTATTAGACCACCGCACCCGCCATCGCCATGCCACCGCCTCTAATAACGAGGTTGTTGGGTGCATATTCAAATATTCATTGCTGTAAAATATTGCTGTCATTTCAGCACTTTCACAGAGAGAAACGTGAAGTTTTACTTAAACTTATTTATTTAAGAATTTCTATTATAATTTAGGATTGATAACCATAACAACACTTTTTTTAATTCGGGAAAAAAATTTCATATTATTCTTAATGAATCAAATGATCAATCTAAATGACATGGCAACAAAAAGTTACACTAAATCATCATGCAATTCAGACTCAGACTCCGCTAGTCTCTGCATGGTGTGTGGTGAGGTAATCGCATTTATCATCGTCTTTGTTGGTATACTGGTATGTTTGCTCAGAAACCCGTAAATTTTCCACTTGTTTCTGAGGTGCTGACTTTTGACTTGTTTCCGTTCTTGTGTGATTTATTGTTTTACATTCTTGGAAAATAGATTTCTAAAAATACTCGGACTTTTTGAATTTTTATAAATTTAAATCATTGGTAAAAATTTAGTAATTTTTAAAACTAGTTTTGATATTTATGTATGTGTAGTTATAAGAGTCAGCAACAATAATAAAACAAAGCGCTGATGATAAACTTGAGACAAATGACTTGAATGGGTTGTTATTGTTACCATATCGTCACCGTCGTCATCATTGTCAACGCCACATAATAAATCTTCCCTTTTGTTTTCTTTCCCTAGTTCGCTTATTTTTCCGGTTTCTTCCTTTTTCCCATTTCTCGCTTCTTGAGTTGAGTGACTGACTTATCGTCCCCTGTCTACTACTTTCACGCATCACTTGCACAACAACATACTTAAGCACATATGCACCCAGACCATACAGAGCATCATCAACATCAACCTCATCATCAGTTTTGTCTTCTTCATATCCTTCTGTTATTTCCAACATCACATTTATCACCAGTTGAAGATGTTTTAAAAACCACTAAACTATGTTCATATGTGTCTGTCTCGTATTGTATCAGCTACACAGGAAAAAGATGAATGAGACCATGACTAAACACAGTTATGTCACCTTTTCAACATATAAAAGACAAAAGTTCATTTATATATTTTTCTCATAACTTTTTACAAATTTTCCTTCTCAACGTAAAACTGAAAAATATATACAGATACAAATCATTCATCAACAGTTAAATCTTTCGCGATGGAACAATTTGTTTTCTTCTTTTTTTGTCTCTTTGAAAAAGAGTGACAAGTTAATCTGACAAGATGGATAAGAGAATGCAAAGAAAAATGCTCTTACGTTAGTTTCCATTTCGTTTACTGAATAGTTACAACATTTCAGGGGAAAAATGGAAACATTCGTAATGTTTGGTGTACGTAACCCGTGACATTTCACATCACATGATGATGATTAAGATCATCAGTGTACGATTTATCTTTATTGTTCCCAACTTTTGAATCAGCCTTCGTTACAGTCACTTAGTCAGTCAAGCGCAAAGAGAAAGAATGAACTTGCTTTCGCAAAGCCCCAATCCATCACACAATGTATCAAAGGAACTGGTCATAGGTTTCCGAATGTACTTTTTTCCGGTAAAAGTTTTCAGCGACTAAGCACACAAAATAAAAGGTCCCTCCATTAGCGGTCTCTCTGGAGAAATAGATTAGCTTTGGGTTCATTACAGCGAAGAAAAGAAAGGATGGAACAAAGTAGGACAGAACGGATTGACAATCAAGTAATATTAAAGAGAACGGTAACAGTGGTACACAATTGTACAACGTTTTTTGAGACACAAGTAAAGTTCCTAAAAGAAGAAAATTTCCTCACTAATTTCTTTCTCTTTTATGTGTCCTCTGTAATCCATCTCTCCAGAGAAATAAATGGACGATAGAAAGTAAATAAAATACATTGGTACTGGTGAAGGTCCACAGATGGGAAGAAGAAGAATGTTTACATGTATTGTTCATTGGACCACAACCAATAAAAACTTCGTTGTTGTTCTCAAATGCTATTGCTATGCTAGTTGGAATGCACGTAAACAAATTACTTTTTTTTTGATCAGCAGACTTTAAAAGAAATGGCCAGCTAAAATTCTACATTTTTACGATTGTTGAGTGACTCGTTTTACTTACATGAGAATTTTGTATGAATGGAAAACGTGTCAACTCACATTATCAGTTTGTCTGTGTGAAATCTCAATGGAAACAACTGAACCACACATACCACACATTTTTTGAGATTTTTTTCCCTTAAAAAATGCATGGTGTGCAATATAAAGTACGTCATCATCGCATTATCATCTTTAAGTCATGTCAGCATTTTTCCGGGAGAAGTTGTTCACTTTGTGCAATAGGAAGCATAACGTTTTTCATTGGAGCGTGTGCTCAGAAAATGGTATTCTGTTTTGAGGCTGCAGTAAACGCATAATTTGAGGCATGTGTATATGTGGTAGGTTAAAATGTCGGTATTTTTGTAAAGTGAATAAAAACCGTAGAATTCCAAACATGGTCTTCACAGTTGACACGTGACAACTTCCTTAAATACAGACAACATTCAACAAAAACTATGTAGTTTCGGGTCCCTCATTCTCTTATCTATTATCTTCCACCGCAGAAGAAGAGAAAACAACAAGACAAGAAAAAAAGACAAAGTCATAGTTTTAAATTATCTGTCGCAACCTTTCACACCTTCTCATGTCAACACAAGTGCACTGGAACAGATTGCACTAGCTCATCTCCACTTTCAGGAAACAAAGATGAAACGGAAACATTGTCATTCTCAGCAACGTTCCCATTTGTTTTCTTCTCTGCCGCTTTTCAGCTAAATCTCCCGTAAGCTTTATCGCTTCCTTGAAAGTACTCACAAAACAACAAAATACTTACAAATAGTCACTGTCAGTCCGAATTTCACACTTATTCTTCCAAGCCTTTTCTAATCTTGACATGTTACATCGTCACGGGGTCTACCTTTTGAAAGAAGAAACTCATTTTCAGCTTTACGCTAGATCGATTTTTACAAGTCTCACAATGCCCCCAAATCTTGCACCTTCATTCTTATACATAAAATGCACTGAAAGAATAGCAAAAATACATAGGAAGGGATGCTACTTTTCATATTTCATTTTTAATCAGCAATCTAGTATGCATTTTAATCGATTGGCATGCCACTTCATCTATGAGCAGACTAGGGAACAAGTTCGTAAACAGTGGTTATTATGGCACCTTTTGGCTTCCATCGAGATACCTTTTTCCATTGTTACAGAAAAGTATTCCCCCTAAAAACTAATGCCCTTCTCGTGATATTTTCTCGGTGGATCAGTTGATGTCCTTAGTGTTCCCTTTTCCTTTGTTGTGTCTAATATGTATATCATATTATAAATGTGTTATTCCACACTACATTTTCATATAAATATTACGATAAATAATGAAAACTGTCTATCAATTTTTATATCGATTCTCATAATATGACCAAATCTCATAATAAAGTACAATAATATTACCATCGCCAAAATCAGAAAGTGTAAAAATCTACATACCTAAATATTATTTTTATTACATTACTGTATTATATGAGAATAATTCCCACAAGGGAAAGATGAACAGTTGATATATTGCCACTTTGTGACAGAGAAACAACAAGTTATTCTTTCCATCTTCTGATTTGAAAGTCTCTTCTTATTCAATCGTTCCTACATACATAATTATTATAGGAGAAGAAGATACATACTGTGAAACTTTTACTTATTGAAGTCACCACACAATTGACAATGCAATATGACGCAGTGACACTGATGACAATGACAACTACAAGAAATAAAGAAAGAAAAACAAAATGTAGTGACATGACGAGACGGCCAAGATATATTTTCGTTACTCTCAGTCTCAAGCTTCAATACAAAAAGTTGCACATAAACATAATCACAGTCAGATAGTGAGCATTTCGCGGAGGACTATAGCTCCCTTGACAATTCCTCATAATATTATTATTTTTTTGTGAGTTGTCTTGTGATGGAAATAGATTCCCTCAAAAGTGACATTCAATTCTTTATTCCTGTTATTATTATTAGTTCTAGTGTGTGTGTGTTGTTTTTTGAGCTTTCTCGCTCTTGCAAATACCAACCCTACACTATCACGTCACCAGTCACCACTAATCGTAAAAAAATTCAACACACTTATAGGTATACTTAGTATGCGCATTATAAGATAAACATTTATTCTTTTCTGCTAATAATACATACATAAAAAAGTAAGTAAGCTATTCTACATTTTTTTGCGGTGGTGGTGATTCCCCTGTTTCGTTTTTTATTTTGTAACAAGAAGATTATTATACAACGTTAGTGATGTAGATGCGGCTGTTTCTGGTTTCAAGAAGAAACAAAAGAGATGCTCTCTTTTCCCAGTGCCATGCCGACATTTCGACTGCTTAGACTTTGATTCTCCGAGAGAGGGGCTGTCAGCTCGTATTACTAACATATTGCTTACACACCTCCGTCGCTCACCCACCACTGCCACACTGAATACCACAAAAGAAAAGAAAAAAAAACTATGAGAAGGGGAAATATCAGATGGTGAACATGTATGAATATTTCACAAGATCATGTTTCATCCATGTGACTTGTGTAACTGCAAAAATATACTTGTGGTTACACATTTTGTTAGTAATTCAGTTGAGTTTATGAAAGTAACAACTTTTACCACAAGTATGAGCATTGTCGCAAAAAATATTAATATAGAGGATGACAGAGGTGTTTCTAGGAAACATGAAGATGGAAATGGTGAAAATGGAATTTACTTGAAATGATGTAAAAATAAATTGATGACTTGATGGTGGAATCTGGTAAATGATGATGATGAAGGATTGGAGTGGTGATTAGACAAGTACAAGACGGATAGTGGAGGCAAACGCAAACAAAATACTTTGGTCAAGTACATAGTGGTTACAAGACGAGCTATTTACTTAGACACTAATTCTCCTACAAGCCTTTACTACTTCGAATTAATATATCCTTACTAGTCCCATATCGGCTTAACATTTCATGCATCAAGCGTTGCTGGCATGATGGAGAATTGCAAAAGACATCTTCTAGACAAAATTTGTCTTTTTCATAAGAAGTGAAAGTAATTGATTAGACTCTGGACATGGGAATCGCACAAACACAACCAAAGTATTATGCTTATAAATAAAAGGACTAAAGTAAGTCCATTAGGTTAGTTTATCTTACAAAACTTACAAGAGAATTCGTCTTAAAAGTAGTATACTTGTATTGCAAGTGGTCAACCCTGATAGTCACAATGACCTTAGAACTTGTAATTAATTTTTGCCCAGTATTTTATCATTTTACCCCATTGCCTAATGCGCAGGTCATTTTCACATAAATATATGTGCATACCATATACTCTTGTCAAGAGTCCCACTTCTTTTTGCCAACTTTCTTTTAGAGACAATATGCATACAAGTCCATAAATTGTAACATGTTACCCGTTACACTACCGCTTATCCAAAGAAAACATGGTTATATAAAGCCACAAGAGGGATTCGTTCCAAACACTTCTCAAATTATGATAATCTTAAATTGGATTTTGGTACAGTTCTCCCCTCCCGTTTTCACACTCTGCTAGATTTCACAAGCTTTTGCTATTCAAAATGATTTGCTGTGATATTACTGCCCTCCAACATGAACAAATGATAAGTAATGCAATAATCATAATTGTATCAATGCAATGTAACATTTGCGCATATTTTCAATGAAACATGCTACGCTTGAATTCTCTACTCCCATGAATTGTAATTGTGAATGAATAAAAAGGTAAAAGTGGAATATTGGGAGAAAATACGACAGGACAATTGATTTTATATTGGATTATCTAACAGAACGGTCACAAAGCAACAGTATTTTTGCTGAATCAACGTCTGTAATGAACTGAACTTTAGCCCAGAATTTCCTTGAATAGAAAAGAAAAATAGCGAAAACATGTTGAAAAGATAAAAGGGAGAATCCCATTGTATATTTTTGGATTTACAGTTGAAATTGAAAAATCATCCAAAAATGGAGAGTAAACGCCCATGAAATTTTGGCGGAAATGAAAGAAAATTGGAACAATAGAAAATACGTAACGTCACGTCAATTCTGACTAACGGAATACGTTGGCTCTGACCATTTCAAACAACGAGCAAAGCGCTTTTTGAAAATCGAATAATATTAACAGAATGTATTTGACAACAAAAACAGAAAAAAAACACAGAGAATGTAACTACTGGAATGACACCGTTGCAAAAGTTTCAACTTTCATAGCACAGCGCAGTCACCTCATCTCATCGCTTTAGCTTCTCGTTCATCCATAAAAATATATACGCAACAGCCGCCTCAAATGAATATGCATACCTCACTAGTAATCGTGCGCTCACTTCACCCTTCATTTCATTTCTGACCATTTTATTCTTCTGCATTCAACCAATCGTGCGATGAGCACTGCAATTTTCAAAACCTCTTTATATCCTCGCTGACACGATATTGATCCCACAAATTTGATATTCACGCAAAAAGGGAATGAAACCCAGTTGCCATTTTCGATCAACCTTTGCAAAGAAACTGAGAGAAAACAAGAAGGAATCTTTTCCACATTTTTACCCCCTTTACTCAAAAAATCCTTTCCGCCATATAAATACACAAATAATATACCTAGTTTACAGGCACATAGCACAACACAAAAAATCCTCTTCAAAACATTCATCATTTACTTGTAAACCAAAAAAATATTATCTGTCTTGTCTCTACACAGTATAATATTACACTCTACGGTATGTAGGCGACCTTAGCAATTTTGTAAAACGATAAGGTTGTAAAATGCAGTAAGCATGACCGGAACTAGAAAATGAGAAAGACTTTTCGTTTATATCTGCTCACATCAATGATCTCCCACACATACCACACACGCATAATAATAATAATAATAATCATCATCATCATAATTACCATAACGCCATCGATTTATCCTACCACAAAAAGTACTATACTTCCTTTCAAAAAGATTTTTAGCCAAGTACAAGTAAAAAAATTCTACATTGTAAAAAAATGTAGCATGGAACATAAAAAGAAAATAAAAATCATATTTTTTCAAATGTTTTGTTCAACACACAACCGTGTTCCTTCATATCAGACAGGATCACCATCCTCGTTATTGATATATATAAATTTTATATGTATCCGCTTGTCTTAAACAGTTAACTAGACACAACAACAAAAAAAGAAAAGAGTAAAACTGTAATGAAAATGAATGAATGATGACGATGATGTATGTACAGCTGCCTTGTCTTTTTTCCAGACAAGACAAGATAGTTGTAAAAAAATAAGAGAGAAGTCAAGGAATATTACTCCTTTCCATTATTATTACTATTATTATTGCTTTTCTCTGTTTGATGCAGAAGCCTCTAAAATATATGCCTTTTTGCACGCTACATTTACAACGACTAAGTTTAACATGGACGATGGAAAAATTCGACAAGATGCAAGAATAGAATGTACGATGTTCAAAAAAACATGTTTGGGTGTTTTTGTTGCTCTTTCTTTTTTTCCTTTCATGTCTTCATGCATACTCGTTGTGCATTATATACACTTCTCACTTGAGAAACCAGAAGAGTGAAATTATTATTATTGTTGTTACTCACACTATCTATTTGAAAGATAAGATGTGTAGAAGAGAGCCCTAGCTGAAGAAGTGAGGCATTTTTTTGGGTGGCGTTGGTGGTAAAGTTGTAAAAACCTCCTCCACATCACCAAACACAGCCAATAACGGTGTGCTAATAATAATAACAACAACAATAATATAATCATGATGGATGGATGAATACACGAAAGGAAAGAGAAAGACAGACAGATAAAAAAGTGTGATATACTCTCTCTTTGGTTCTGGTTATATTCCTGTCTTGGAGGGTTTAGCTTCATATTTTAACAGAGCGTTTTTGTTGTGTTGTCTGAGCTTATCATTCAAGTTCATAAAATGGACGCAATGTACAATAGGTAGATTTGGTGTTTAGTATGCATATCATTGACTACTGTCTGCTTTCAAGAACAAAAGGATACCATACATTTTTATACCTACACACATCAATTCACACATCTGTCATAAATCATGAATGTCGTTCTTTTTAAATAGAAAAAATGGCAAAAATTGAAAACTTGGTGGTACAAAAAGGTCTTTTGTATTTATATTTGGCATATTTCGGCTGCTATTCATTTTCATTTGAGAAATTCGAAATTCTTAAGTAAAACCATATATGTGAGTTTAAGGCGAGAGAACTTGAGACGAAATACTAAAAGTGAGGAATAAGATGGTAAAGATTAAGTTTATGTGTAACATGTACATACACAGTTACTAGGACTTTCATTTTTCTCTTTTAAATGTCATAACCACTAGACTATGATTATGATTACACCGCAGGCAGTAAAAAGTGTTTCGAGTGCATCAAGGTAAAATTTCATGCAAATTCATTTATCTGCTACCAGTGCTTATGGCAGAGGATTAAGACGACATTTTAGCTACTAGATTTTACTCCATTTTCTAGCTTTTCACATTTTTAGTATAATTCCGTATAGTAATGATGATAATAGGAGGAAAATTGGTAACACCTAGCCCACTTACAATTACTGAAATCTGTCATGCCTAAAATGTAACTTTGATTATATTAGCATACATTACCATTTAATAATATCCGTACATACATGCGAGAGAGAGAGATGCGAAATGATGAAAGACGGGGGGAGGTGACAAAACTACACATTTAGATTTCTTGAGCTTTAATTTATTTTTACCAGATTTTTGGAAGAGCCACTTGATACAAATCAAAAAACGTAAATAAATGTAAACAGTGTAAAGCGAGAAAAAACTAGAGTGAAACGAAGTGTTACTTAAAAGTTTTTCACATTTTTTTAACCCTTGTCTCTTCCCCATTTCTGTACTTGCATTTTCCTGCATGTCGGATGGCACAAATTGAAATTATCCTACTGACTTTCTGTTATTATTGTTATTGAAGAAACTTTCCCCCTTCTACACGGTACGAAGTAACCCTAAAATGAAAATTTACATAAAGAGGATGATGGTGAACAAATTGAGGAATAAATGCGCTATTATCATTTTTATTATTAGATAATAAAATCACAATCCCTGCATCACAGTATTAACGTTGTGCCGTGAAACAATGATGATAAAATGATGGGCATGAGCAACAGCATCAGCATGAGATCAGGATCCACCCCAATGAAAACATAATGAAATCACAAATGAGCATTTTAGATTTACAGTAATAGGGTTGAAATTTCCTCCTGCTGGGAATTCATAGACTGTAAATTGTAATGTGTAAAACAATCACACATTGTACAAGTGGAAAGGGTGAGAAAATACATAAAGTAATGACATTGAATTACAGAATTTTTGTTTTGTAACAACAACAGCCTACCAAATAAATCAGTTTGATGAGATTGAATAGTGAAAAGACCTGTTACATGAATGCTACTTACAATGGTAGAAGCTCACTGGACAATTCATTATTGCTGTAGAAAATGTTGTAGCGATACAAAAAAATTGTAAACTTGTGTGAAAGGTACAATCGAAAGGGAACACACAGGAGTTAAAATCAACAAAGTAGAAATAGGCCCACCTCCTATTTTTTAATTACAAAAGAAAAGTTTCAGTAGCGAATAAGTCAACAAAACAAGATGAAATTGAGAGAGAGTGGAATTTTCCATGAAAATCGTATAAATAGAAGGATTCACGCAATTGGGAATACATACATAGCATACATTTTGACGCAGTGAAATGCTAATGAGAGCAAATAATAAACAACATGATCAAGAGAATAACTCAACTAATCATCAGCAAACTTTCCTCAAAAAATTGTTGTTTAACTTTTGAAAGGAAAGACAAGGAGGTATTAATGAAACAAGTTTGATTATACTCTAGCCTCCAAGCAATAATTACTATTTTACCTAAAAGTTTATATGTTACCTATTATTTTGAGATAGTAGATGAGAGATGATGATGTTTTTAGCATTACTTTACTTACTCCCTTGCTTTCCGCTGACTAAAGGTATTTTTCTCTTCTTGCCTCTGAATTCCAAAGAAAATCATCATTAGTAGAAAAATAAACAAGAAAGGAGAAAAGGCATTGATTACTTTTACAAAAACAAGACAAAGATGAAAGTGAGTGAGAAACAAGTAAAGTAGTAAAATGAAAGTTTAAGAGCGAGAATGAGAGTTGAGAAGTAGAGATGTTGTGTTGTTTGTTTGGTGAAAAGTAAAACTCAAGTTGGCTTCATGCTTACAGAACAGAACTCTGCAATGTTAAACTTAAATATTAACTGTTGGCTTCCAATGTACATGCTCCAAATCACCATAAGTGAAGTATACTACCACCACCGTATCATCAAAAGAAGAAATGTGGATAGACGAACGGTTGGGTTTGGAGAAAGTACGTAGCATTTTGGTTTGTGTGCAGTTTTGGGCAAAGATGTACAAGAACGAAATGACTTTATGTTTGTTTTTGTTGTTGAAGCACACAACACAACCAACAAACAACACTCCATCTACTCAAGTAACTCAATTCATGTTAAAACTTGTGTCAAGACTAAAAGCCAAAGAGAAAGATGTCAAGTAATTAGTAAAAAGGACTGTATATAGATGTGTGAAGGAAGACGATGATGAATCTAACCAAATCCAATTCACAAATACGATGACGACGATAGCTTTTGGAAGAAGAAGAAATTGGAAATGAAATACAAAGTTGGGTTTGGTTTACCCATTTAATACTTCATGCATACCTATTTTGACATGCTGCTGTTGATGTGAAAGTCAGTCGACGTAACCAACCAACACCACATCAACAATGTTATCATGTAGTATAGCCTAACAAGAAGATCATCAAACTGAACCCATGCACCCAAAAAATATTTTGTTAGTTTACTTTGTTCGTGTGCTCATGCACAATATTTTATAGTTGGAACTTTTTAACGGCAAACATTTCCGTAGAATAACACGAATAATTATTAGAACATATTATATTTTACTACTTGTACCCCTTCACCATGTCCTGTTACCTTTACAAAAGTTTTTCCTGGTAAAAAATATCCTCTGCTGACGGTAGTAAAACGGAAGCAAGACATTTATCAGTAATAACAAGGATGGTGGTGGTAATAATAAATGCATTCATAAAAACTAAATGTTCCATAGCCAAGAAAATATTCTTTTATGGCTGTTTTCAACTGTGGTTAAAAATAAAGCGAGAAATTACGAGACGTATTATTGTAGTAACCACAAAAAGAGGAAATGACAAGTTTTGGGATGAACAATAATAACTGCACAGTGCACAGTAGACACTCCAAATAAAAACGCATTTCCGCTATACCTAAAACTAACCAGTATAACATGTATGTATAAAAAGCATGAACACAACGAGTTCCCTGATAATTGTTGTATCTCTTCGCACCTAGAGAATAATTTCTGTTTTCTTGAGACCTCATACTCTTCTTTATTATAAGCGGAAGGAGAATGTTTTACAACTTTATGAAAAGAAATTATGCATTATTTATGCATGAAACCACAAAGTATTCCAATACTATTTCCTTTTTTAAGATGATAGCGATTTATGAACTTATGTAGCTTCTAGAAACAAATGTTTTTTAATGCAAAGATAAATATCCGTTACTTCTCTATTGTTTAGGCAACCAAAGGTTACTCCTTGTCGATACAAATCACTACTTTAAAAACCGTTTACCCATTCAAATTCCATTAGATTCAGTTTCATGGAACATTTTGTCGACATGTTTTTATTGTTGTGGTGCATCGCACGTTTAAATTAAGGGGAGGAACATCTCCAAGGCAAATGCTGCTTTAGGATGCAACGAAGAATGATCCATCGACCACAACATTCCAGATTAAAAACAAAAAGGATCATGCCTGTTATAAAAAATAAAGTGAGAGCAGACGGTATGTCGTTAAAAACAACGCGATGTGTGGAGTAATAGAGAGAAATGTCGTCGTCACGTTCATTCTTAAGTTTTTTTACTGCAGCACTGAGCAGAGCACTGCAAAATGATATTCCTTACCAGGTTTTTTCTCCCTTTTGATCCTACTTGCATACATATATTTTTTGTAGGAGGACACAAGAGCCGGGATTTTCACAAAAGGGATTCCAGATAATAATATCTCTTTCATATAATATTCCAATTGAAAGATGTGCAACCGAAAAGTATACGAAAACCATGCACGCTTCTTTCTGCCTATGTATCTCACTACCACAAATAATAAAATGTGTGCTCGTTTTTTAGAAGCATTTAAAACGAATAAATGCATTATTTACTATTACCACTACTGCAACAAGAATCGTCGTTACGATCATCGTCATCAAGAGTAACGTTATTATGCTTTATGGTAGTAACTTATTTCATTGTCTAAAATGTTTTGTAAAAAACGCTGCTCAAGAAGTCTGTTGGCATAACAAGCATGTACGAGTCATTTAATCTCTCTTCTTGAATCCTTTTTTTGGGCTGTGCGTTGCATACTTCCTTTCTCGGTTGTTATCCTATTGAGCCCTATAAGCTTTAAAGCGTCTTGTGTGCAATGTCTTGGTCGTTTGTACGTACACTTGCATGTTTGATGTCGGGACAGAAACTTAAAACACACACGGTTGCAATATTATTCATATCCATTCCTAATCTGGGGAGCGATATAAACAACGAAACAAGATAGAACCAAGATCAACATCAACGGAAGTATGTTTTGTAAACTGTCCTGCTCTCATATTTTCACTTCTCTTAAAAAATAATTGTACCCAGTCATCATTAATATTGGTACTATTATATACCATTATAATTACTGGTGGAGTGTATACTATTTACTATACTTGGTTTAGCACGCGTGATAAAACCGAAAATTTCATAACACACATTCTTCAGATTCACACACACACCGAAATTCCTACACATTTCATTGACTCATACATTTCCTCACAACATACATAACCCAATATAAAGTCAACTCAATCAATTCCCAAATAAATTGTTTTCTAAAGAGGGGCATCTTTTTTGTAGCTACATTACAATGAGTAAAACACTACATGAAAATGAATAATAGCTATTATTATTGCACTTATTATTCTCAAAGCTGAAGAAAACGTTGTGCGTGCATGTGTGTTGTTTTTACAGTCTCTGCCTTTTTACGCCAATCCTTTCTTGTCATAAATTGTTGTCACTTTTCTTTACAGGTCACAAAAAATACTTTTTTTCCAAATGCTTTCCTGTTCACGCATAAGAATAAATATAAGGCAATACATAAGACAAAAATTGAACAGACTTCACTAACTTTTGTGAATTTTTATCCCTATATCCCGCAACTGCAAACCATACCACCTTCCTTATTTAATAACTTTTCCTTTTGACATTCTATTCATGTCTGTCTGCACAACAAGAACGATTAAACTGATAAAATCAACATCAATCCAAATCCTGATGACAAATATGAGACAGAAGGCGAAAAATCTGAGCTAAGATCATTTACAAAGATATCGGATATCTGACTAAAAACTTAAAAAATAGTCCTCTTTGTTTTCACCAGCTAACCCGTTTCAATACCAACATAATCGGTTGGTATACTATAAGTTTTTATTTCACATTGATTATGTACCAATGTATGTAACAACTTATTTTTCTTGAAAACATATATATTCTCTCCCAGACTTCATAAAGTTTTAATATCTCTTTTTTCTTCAGAATCGCATAACAAACTTTGTTACATTTTTACTTACACACAGGAGCACATCGACATCATCATCATATTTTGATGTATCTTTTCTCCTCCTTCTTCAACTTTCCAAAAGCTTGTGTGTAAAACCGTGTTAGCTGTTGTTGTAATATTATTACCCCAGTCATTGAAGCATATTTGCCAAGAAAATTATCTCGTTTCTGCCCATTTTTATTTTTGGAATATAGAAAAAAACACCTTCTTCAATAATAATTTTTCCCTTTTTTCCCCGGCGACGTTAATACACGCCCGGCAATATTAGATACATATTTTTATCATAAAATAGAGTGATATGAGTTTCTCTATACTTTTTTATGCATCGTATCGCACCGCCGCACACTATGTTTCATCTTTTCTCGTAAAACATAAAAAAGAAGAAGAACAAGAAACAAAAATCACAACGACAAAATATCTTGTGACAATTTTCTTCTTTCCACCGCAAAAAAAATCATAACTTGCTCTTTTCATACTGCTGACATGTATCTACATTTTCTACATTATTCTCTTCTAAAAAAGAATATCATAATAATTTGTGAGTGTGTAAAGTAAGTCTGTAGGATAATATCTTATGCATTTTCATTTTTATAATATTGGTGACGGTGGTGGTGATGGTGACGACGACGGTAGTGCATCTCCTATAGGACAAACGACAACAGAACGGAACACTGCTCCCTGTATTTATTTCTATTTTTCTCCTTCTCGTCTTTTTAAACAACAGGGGCAGCTGTTGCACGCGTCTCACCAAGTCACCACCATATACACTACTATCACATCATACAGAGAAAATCAAAACTATAAAAAAATATTAATATGCACACACACACACGACACATCATGAATATGATATGATTTTTATGCACTACTAGATTTAGACAAGACAGAAGTCTTTTTCTATATATTATGCAGAAAAGACAAGACACAAAACAACTCGTGATTTTTAAAAAACAAGTCAAACAGAAAGAGAAAAGATAGGGAGACCAAAGACAAAAAAAGGAAAGAGCTCTTGACGTGACGTACAAATATAAAATGTATAATGTTTCCCCCAACTATTTTTATGACATATTAACAAAAAGCTGAATATAATGTGTGGTGAATTTATTTGGCGATGCGATGGTGAAATGAAATGCACACAGAGTACATAGAGTACACACACACACGTTCTTAATTCATCATATATAATACCTTGTAGGAAAAAATAAATAAAAATGACAAAGTCTGAATAATCCGTTTTTATGTAAAAAGATTTTCTTGATATTACATCTTATTTCGTTTTGAGTATGATTGGAGGATTAAAAAAATGATAGAAAGTTTTGATGGTGCGTAAAGAAAAAGTCATTTCCTTACCTTGTTTGTTTGATGATACTGCTGTTGTGACTGATTTTGGGAGGAGGATGTAGTACCATTATTATTATGATTACTGTTATTATTACTACTGCTAGTATTGTTGATAGTGGATAGGTTGCTGGAGGCGGTAGCTGATCCACCACCGCCACTACTGGCTTGCTGTGCAATTCCTGAGGAAGAGTGTGTTGACTGATTATCTTGAGAATGATGATGATGAGAAGATGGAGAAGTATGATGATGAGAATGCTGGGGAGGATGATTCTGTTGAGGGTTATTAGATTTTGTTGTGAGAATCTGGTCTCTTAACTTTTGGAGTTGATTGATCATTGCCGAGAGCTTTTGCTCGTTTTCCATAAGAGACTCCTCGTCAACCATACCCACCAGTGGGGCAATGTTGGACATGCTAGAAAAAATGTTTAAAAAAATGAAATCTAGTTAAAATACAGAAAAATGCATGTATATTTTGTGGATCAAGTTTACTTTGATAATCGTGTGGTGCCAAGTCGGCCTAGATATCACATTTTATACAAAAGCTTGTTTCTTTGACAAGCAAAAATGGCATAGCCACAGTTTACATAACGTTGGCCAGGTTTTACGCTGCGGCTTTTCACTATTCATGTTCTTCTGGTTTTCTGCTGCAAAAATTGTTGTACTTTTTTATGGAATGAATAGAATATCGCAAATGAAGAAAGAAACAAGAGGTTATGTATTATGTAGATGAATAAATAGGTGTATTTTTTCTGGCTTTGTTTATCTTTTCGGCCAATTTCAAAGAAAACGTACAACACGCCGTTATTATGCTTTTCGCAGATTTTGGCAAAGTATACAGTGTAGAATGCATAATCAATTATATTAGAAATTGTACGTTGCAAAATATGATAATTTGTTACCTTTGTTGATCCATTGGAAACGTTGGTGGATGATTTGGTGAGCTTCCAGTACTCCGTATGCCAGTTCCATTATTAGAGCCTGTGCCAGGACTACCAAACTTTGATGTTAGCTTTCTCAGCACGTCATCCATACTCCTTTTATGATTTTTGGAATCAATATTGTTGTTGTTGTTATTGATATTATTAATATTATTGGGACCATTGCCACTAGGGAATGATGGAGGACTCTTGCGGGATCGTGATGACTTTGTTGAAGGGCCATTATTGCTACCGGATCCACCGCTCAGAAGACTTTGTTGCTTGCTCAAAGAGCCAAGAATATCTTCAGTGTCTGAATTTTGTGGGGTACAGTAAGACCCTAAATCTGACGTGTCATTTTCATCGTCATCCCCACTTTGTACACCTACACCATCATCAACAAGATTCTGGTGAAGTTGTGATGGCTGTTGTGCATGGTGAGACCGTCGCCCACGCCGAGTTTGACGAGATGACAACTTTTGAAGAAGCTGCTGTTGTTGAGGAATTTGTAACAATGAACTTGTTACACTGTCCATCATTATCATTTCATCGTCAACCAACCCACCTGCGTCAATTCCATCACAACCTCCACCCAAGTAATTGTCACCGCCACCTACAGCCATATCCTCATCATCCTCTTCGAGATCCTTGTTGTTGTTATTATTACTACTACTATTGTTACTGCTACTTGATCTGAGATTCCTACCGCTACTGTTACTGCTTGCTTTACTACGACGGGATTTTGTCGCACTACTGCTATTTTTTGTGTAATTCGAGTATGGATGATGATTTGGAAAGACTGAGCTTGTCGTTGTACTGATTTGGTTACTGCTGGGTTGATGGTCACGAAAGTCCATCCGGGTTTTCAAAAGGTTAACCATTACCTGGGATTCTTCATCTGAGGATGATGACGCAGATATATTTGCACCTCCGCAATCTTCATCGGTCATCATACGACTACTTTTATTACTTCCATTGTTGTTATGACTAACTGAAGCAGATGAACCGTGTTGAAAATCCATGGGGACTAGTGAGTCATCTTCATCCACATCATCGCCACCAGCCAAGTCAGGATGAAAGTTTTCATCTTCGTCATGACTCCTTTCTGCTGAACGCTCACTCTGATTCTGTTGTTCTTCTTCTTGCTGCTCCGAAGCAGACACAAAGGGAGTTGCTCTTTTGTTATTTCCTACCGCAACTCCTGCTGCTATTTGATTCGAAGTCGCTCGCCCTTGTTCTTCGGCCACGCCTCCCTTTTGTGTTCGCTCTGCATGTTCGTTTCGTTAGCAAGTCACGAATCAAACCAGACAGCGTGCACGCAGAGACACAACGACATGGGAAAGAATAGAAATAGAACAAAAAAAATATATGAACGTGAGCCAACAGCTTATCAGAGAAGCACACTCCTACTTTTATACAGACACAAATCTTTGTTATATATTTTTATTTTGATTACCTCCTGCCTCTTCGAATTTATTTGGTGGAGACTTCCTTTTCGAACTCATGATGATTCTGAAGATGATACTAAACTTTCTTGGTATATTTTATAGAGTATTTATTGGCTTTATTTCCACATTGGGAGTTGTACTATAATCATTTGAGGTTTTCTCAGATTTCTCGGGGGAATAAGAGACAACTGGAGATCCTTTCTCCTGTAAAAAAACAAAAACAATCAATTGTAATTCTTGTTTTCAGTGGACGTTGGTTTTGTCATAGGTAAAATATAATTAGCAATGCATGAAAATACTTGATTAAACATGAACCATTAAGCATATTTGAAATAATAACAAATATAATGGAAAAAGCTCAGCAAATGTGACGCAGAAGCAGATTAGCGCAAATAAAAAAGAACAAACCAAAGTACTATGTTAAAAATAAAGTCAATTATCTTACAAGCTAAACAGTATTCCTTGGAATACAACAAAATCTCTTTTATATTATTATAATAACAAACTACGCACGAGTTTAATTAATTTTTCTTGAATTTTGATAAATAATATAATATGCACATATATATAAATTCTGTGATCTTCCTTTCCTCATTCCTCTGTTGTTGCTTGTTTAGTGTTGCCTGGTTTGACCATTGAGGTCATTCAAACGTTTGTACCCATACCCCAATCTCTGTTATAATTATCATTCTTCTTTTACTCGTCTTCTGCGTAGAAATAATAAGCAATCCATTAATCTTTAAAATAATAAATACCAACAGATATCGAGATAACCAATTAATGTGCGAAGCATCAACAAATAATTTTAACAAAAAACAAGTAAATTAATATGCACAAAAATAAATCGTAAATGTTGTTTGCCTTTTAATTGCTTAATTTTTAACAAACAAGAACATTTTTGTTCAATTATCTCAAAATATTACAACTGCAACAAAACCACATGAAATGTTCATTATTTTATTTGCCGCACCTTTAGGGTTTGATATAATATTTTATAAGTCATTGACAGCACAGTACAATAATGCATGGGACACTTAATAGGTCGGTTGAGTAAGGAATGTGGTATAACATGATGTGTATTACGCACATTCTTATAAGCAGGCAAAAATGGTTGCAACCAACAACTTGGAAACTCTGACCTTGAAATTCATAGTAACAGAAAGCAAGCTAAAAAAATTACCGAAGCCGCACAAGTTGTTAGCATGAAACGTTAATCAATCCGAATTATGTTAGTTTTTTTATGTAACTTAACGTGACATAATGTTCATAATTCTAAAGTATAACAAGTGCAGTTACATCACATCACAAGCTAAATTATGAATTGTTACCTATGCTTTAAGACATTCACTGGAGTATAAATTGACTTTGTAACATTAAATGACTTCTGATTTAATTATACCAAAGATAATTCATTCTTTACATATACTTTGATGCTGAAGATCAGCAAACAACGCAAATTATGCTGTGTCTACACTTTTCTTTCGCCTTTTCATTATCATCACCGTGTTGACCTGTGCTGTTTTTTAATGTGCAGTTAGTAGCTTTACACAACACAACGGTCTTGATGAGTATTAATAAGATGAACAAATGGAGATGCATGATAAGAATGATGACGATGTTCAATCATCATCTCATCACCACCATTCCATTTTTTTGAGGGTTGGGTTCTTAAATAAATGTTAACACTGTTACGTGGAATTTACCCTAGAAATCGTGTAATAATCCTTTTTATAAGAATAATAAAAAAGTCAAAGAGTGAGTGGTCAATTGAAATCGTTCAGTAAGTGCAAATAATGCCATGGTACCAACTACAGCTATGTAAATGAAGCAGAATTCTGGCGCCGTGTCGCAAAGAAGCTATACAAGAAAGATCACAAATATAATTTTGATGTCATAGTCCATAGTGCAATAATAATTAATTATACTACTACCCTGTAAAATAATAATAAGAAAATTTAGTGACCGGCCACTACTGGTTAGCCAAGTCAGACTGCATTATGTAAAATAAAATAAAATAAATTATTAATCATTTTTGTGTGAATGATAATGAAGATACTGTGTTGTGTTTTGTAAGAAATGCATGAAATGATGGGTTCCAGAGAAAATTTATTTTTTCCATGATAAGATTCACATGTTATTTCGGTGTGGTCAGTGCACCTCTCTGCTTAATAATTGTACTTTTGCCCACAGATATTGAACTTTACCTGAACTTGTCTGACTGTCTTGTTATCATCACGCCACGTTGTTCAATACTTTTCATTGCCGTAAATTTGGTTGATTGCTCAATATACAAAGCGGGTATAAATATAATGATTTCCAACTACGACGAAAGTTTTTTTTGAGCCACATGATTTTTTACAAAGATGTTCTGCTATTAGAGATAATCCTAGGCCTTGCCAAGCACATGGATGTATAACTAGGAAGAAGTTTGTACTAGTTTCATATGCAATAATTTGGTCAAATTAGAATTTCAATAAAATTGGTGATCTTTGACACTCATCTCATCTTAACTATATATTTTTTCTCTTAAATTATTACTAGGTATACATAGTCACACAGATTTACTTTGTTTAGCCAAGCGTTGATAAGCTATCTTCAGTATTGATGTAAAAATAATACGCAAAAAAACTGTCTACCATCTTACTAATAAACCCTCTGTACTTACATAGTCACAAGTAAAATTTATCAGTCACTATTTTCCCCCAACGAAAGTTGATACCATGCGTCTACGCAAAAAACTTGCAGTATTAGGAATACACATTTCCCAAATTTCATTAATGGCAAGCATCTGTTTTTTTCAGTGAAAATGCCTCTGCTAATCAATCATGTCAAAGAATTTCTTAAAAAGCATAGTGCAAAAAAGAGAAAAGAAACGCATGTTAATATTACGCATTTTAAAATGTGTGGCAAATTTATTGGAATAACAAAAACAATTAACTAAGATATGAAATCTATCATTTTATATCATAAACGCAAATGTATTTAACTAAAATCATGTACATACAATCAACAAACAAGTAATTTTATTCCATTTTTTAATCGATTTGTTGTGCAAGATAATAATAAACAGGCTTATTATACACAGCTAATGCAATTTTCGCCTACTGTGTATTCTTTCTGATTAACAAGATTCTGTATTCTAACAGGAATGTAATGTAATGAGAATGACATAAGAAAAAAGCAATTCGGAAATGGTATTTAATGGTCAAAGTCAAATGGCAAGAATCACTCATCATCGGATGAAAATATAACAGCTTAGCCCAAAAAAAACTTTTCTTTGCAATAATGTACCGTGTGACTGGATTCATATTGCTATTTCCAGATGTAATAAATGTATTTTTTTCAATATGTGCAATAATGTATACAGCAAAAAACGTAATAGTGTACATGCTTTAAACATTTTTTTGTAGTTGTTCTTTCATCAACACGTAAATGAAACTACAGTTTTTTTTCTTTCACAAAAAAAAAACTTATAATGGCATAAAAGCATTTTAGTAGTAATAATGAAACTGGCTTACTGAGTGAATGAGTTACTGTTGCTGCTCATGATAATCATCACTCACAGCTAAATAAATTGAATTACATTTCGTCGATTACTGCTTGTATGCATCATGCACGATTCTCAGATTTATTCGACTCAAAGGTCATTCACATTCTCATCTTTATGATTTTCTTGTGGCAAAGTTTTTTGTTCCGAATACAATAATAAAAAATAGAATAAAAAATTTAGAGAGGGATTTGTACTGTTGCATGAGTTGGTACAGAGGCACCCTTAATTTTTTATTGTTGGCAAGGGAAAAGAAAAATATAAATAAATCAGAGAGAATGAATTAAAGCAGAATAGCTAAAAGGGAAAAATGAGAGCAAGTAGAATGCTAATAGGGCATATCGGATACAAATAAAGATAGTGAATTTCCTTACGAAAATGCATGTTTGTTGTGAATGTGGATAATATTATGTGATATGAAGAATAACTAAGTAGGTATCCTGTACTTTCTTGTGTCATTCTCCATTGGCAGGAGAAGGAGACTGTGATTGATGGAAAATTTGGAACAGGGTGACACTCGCTCCGTGCAATTTTGTCAGTGGCACTCTATCATTGGAAGAGTGGAAGTAAGAAAAACAAAATTCGTTTCAAAAGGAAGAAAGATAATAATGATAGATACAAGAGGACAACAACGCCCAGATCAAAAACAAAGTGAAATTATGATAGATATACTGGGAATCCATGCCAACAATTCTATTAGCGCACAAGCCTCTCCTTTCGTGCTCATCTGTTTATGCTATTTGCTCACTTTTTGTTTCAAAGATAATATCTTTAACTGGCTTTAACTTTTGCCTTGCTACAGTGCATATAGAAAGGTATACGTACTTTACTTATGTAGGCATGGTTTGTGCACATAATCATAATAAACCATTGTAACGATTAAATTAAGTAGCCGTATCAAATCAAAGAAAAATCAAAATTGGACGAAAGATTCGGAATCTACACCTCGAAATCCCACTTGGAACCAATTTTCTCTTCAAAAAATCTTAAATTTGAAGTTTCCCG